>PVJH01027203.1:0-29010 GCA_004026705.1 Nesogale talazaci | reverse complement strand
CATGCCAACCACTCTGAAAGGACCAAATGAATAGAGCAGAACAAACTAGAAAAAAACTCAAAACTTCAGTCCAGGCTTACTAATGATAGAGACGAGTGGAACCCCACTCCCACCCCCGCCCCCACACTCTGGCTCTTAGCTACTCCTCAAGCCTGGACTTGAACTTGCCCTCATAGTCAACTTTCCATCAAATAATGTATCAAATGTACAGGAACACTGGAGAGCACGTCTTAGAATAATCAACCATACAAGATTCAAAGAGCAGCCTTTGCCCGGGGATGCAGCCCAGGCGGGGGGAGAGATAGGAAAGAAAGATGAATGGGGCGGGGAAGGCCAGTGGAAGTAGGGAGAGCGCTGTTCCATTGGGGGCCTGCAGTCCATGTCATGAGAAAGATTGCATGACTTGTTGATAGAAAGCCAGTTGGCTCTGTAGCTTTCACCCATATCATAATAAAAAGCACTTTTGTTTTTTTATTAATGGAGAAAAATTAATGTCTACAAAAGCTTAGGGAACAGTTCCACCATGTCACAACTCCATGGTGCCCAACTATGGCTATAGGCTTTCCCGTGGAGGGCCACTTTCCTTCCTTCCCTGGCCCATCTCTCTGCAGGCCCAGCTGGGCCAACTGTGTGGGGGCCTCCATAGTGGGTGCAGCCTCCAGACACCTGCCTCAACTCCATCTCCCCAAGGTGGGGCTCCTGGGGCACCCCTGATGGCCCCCAAACAGGCCAGTGATCATTTCAGAAGGGGCTCAGAGAGGTAGCTTTGTCTGGGGGGGGGGGTGTCCTCACTGTAACACATGGCTGTCAAGGTTACAGTAACTTCAGATGAATCACCACAAAGCAATTACATGCGCTGCTCCTGCCTGCCGCTCTGCCCAGCCCGAGGCCCTGCACAGCCTCCTGGGCTGCCTTCTGCCGGCATCTGGTCTGCCCATGGGCCTCCCCGGGACAGTGGGCTCCATGTGGCTGCGTGCAAAAGTGCAGCCACCATGACAGGGGCAGAAGGTAGCTGAGAGCTGCAGCCTCGGCAACAAATGCTTTTCCAAAAGTCTGTGCAGAAGAGGATTAGAATTCACCCAGAATTCTAATTTTGAACAAAGGAATTCAATAGCTGGGCCCACTGGTCCCACAGACCTGTCGAATGGGCCCTGCTCCCTTCCCATGGGTCCCATTTAAAAGCACATTGAAATGAGCACTTCTCTGGTGTTCAGGGGTGAAGGGATAAGATCAGAACCAGTACACCAGTACAGAGAGGAGGGGACAAGGAGAGTGAGGGGGGAGAAGGAGCTGACAGGAGAGCCATGTATGGGGATGAGGAGTGGGAGGTGCAAGTTATGACCCGTTTTAGATGGAGAAGTGGAGGCATGCAGAGATCAGTGCAAGGATGGCAAGGACCCCCAGTGACCCAGGCTCTTGCTACGCCCAAGCATCAGGGACTCAGCAGTAGGCAGCTGCATCAGAGGCCAAGGAGATGGGTTCAGGGGGGTGGTGAAGAGCCCCCTGTGACCAAGGACTATAGAAAGGACATGGGGTCAGCAGGTCCAGTGACCTCTCTGTCCTTCTCTTGTCCCTTGTGTTGCCCCTCTCCAGACATTCCCTCCCTCTCTGTCAAAAGACCTTAGCTGCAGCAGTGCCCTGGGAGCTGCGTCTCCATTCTCCAGAGTTTCTCTGGAGAACAGGAGGGAGTGGGTGCTGGGGAAGGAACCCTGGTGGAGCATCAGGTCCACGCCAGGCTGTGAAGTGAAAGGTTGCCTGTTCAAACCCATTCCTGGCCACCTGCTCCTATTAAAAACTTGAGCCTAGAAAACCCATATGAAGCACTTGTCTGTCCCATGGGCTCTCGATGAACAAAATCAGCTCAGTGACCCCTAACAGGAGATCCTGGGAGAAGATGCCCTCCTTTGTGGGGGCCCAGCCCATTGTCCAGTTGAGGGTGTGGCTGGGAGTCTGTGAGGTCTGGAGTCCGTGGAGATTCCAGAAGGCACTGGCTATAGTCACCAGGAAAGGAGAGGGGGAGGGGATCTTCTGAGAGCCCTCAGTTGGCCCCACCCCAGGAACACCCAGGGCTCATCTCCACACCTGGTCTTACTCTTCACAGATCCTAAGGAGGCAGTCTGAGGGGTGCGAGCCCCTGATGGTCCTCCTGTGCTGGCTACATGCTATTCTTCTGCCTTTCAGACTGGGCCTGTACTGCCACCATTGACCCCAGATAGTGGGAAGGGGAGGCCTGGCCCTGTGGTTGATCCTGAAAGGCAGTTCTTGCACCCAACCAGGATCCCTGGTGATGTAGTGGTTACAAATTAGGCTGCTAACCACAAGATCAACAGCTCAAAACCACTAGTGGCTTTAAGGGAGTAAGATGCAGTTTTCTACTTCTGTAAAGAGTTACCAGACCCAATTGGAACACATTCATAAGGGTCAGCAGACAGACCTGGAACAATTTATAGGGGTTTTTTCCTTCTCTTTTTCCGCATGTCTATCCATATAAGATAGGTAGACACACAGTTCTGAGGAGGAAGCAACAGGGCTGATGACTCCAGCCAGACATAGAAGAGAGGAGGTAAGGGGAAAGGGGGAAGCCAGCAAACCCAGGAACAAGGGAACAGCAAGAGATCTAACATCGATGGTGAGGAGGGCATAGAATGCCTGGTGGGGTTTGATCAAATGCAATGTAGCCGAGAGGAATTACTGAAAACTGAGGAAGGTTGAATTTAATAGTCGGACATGAGGAAAATAAGAGGAAATCAAGGAAAAAACTAGGAGGCAAAAGACATTTATGGAGGTATAAATATAGGGATGTACATCTATAAATAATTAGTATAAAATGATAGGGATATAGGTCTATGTACATATACTTATATGTTAAGTATTAAGGTAGCAGACAGACATTGGTCTTTACTCAAGTACTCCCTCAAGGCAAGAGAACTTTGTTCTACTAACCTGGCATTATGTGAGGCCCACTTTCTCGACACAATTGCTGAAGACAAAGCAGGTGCATAAGCAAACGTGGTGAAGAAGGTTGAGGGTGCCCCGCTATCATAAGATGTAGGGATCTTAAAGGCTTGGAGATAAACAAGCAGCCCTCTAGCTGAGAAGCATCAAAGCCCACAGGTAAGAAGCACACCAGCCTGTGTGATCAAGGGGTATCGAAGGGGTCAGGTATCAGGCATCAAAGACCCGGAACAAAACGTCTTATCAATGTGAATGAGGGGGAGGGCGGAAAGGAGACCTGAAGCCCTTTAGACAATTGGACATCCCCTTACAGACGGGTCACAAGGAAGGGACAGGTCAGCCAGGATGCAGCGTACACCAACAGAACATGTACCTTCCCTCTAGTTCCTTAATGCTTCCTCCACCTCTCTATCAGGACCCCAGTTCTACCTTGCAAACCCGAGTAGACCAGAGCATGTAGACTTGTAAAGAGAAGAGCTCTCGATACATGGAATCCAGACAGATAACTCCTCAGGAGCAGTAATGGAAGCTGCGATACCATGAGCGTAGGGGGAACGTGAGGGGAGAAGGGGGAGAAGCGGGAACCGATTGCAATGATCAACATATAACACTCAACCCCACCCCTGGGGGATGAACAGCAGAAACATGGGTGAATGGAGACAATGAAAGGTGTGAGATATGAAAATAATAATAGTAATTCATTAAGGGTTCACAAGATGGGGGGTTGGAGAAAAGGGGAGCTGATACCAAGGGCTCAAGAGGGAAGAAAATGTTTTGAAAATGATGATGGCAACTTAAGTACAAATGAGTTTGCTACAATTGATATATGGGTTGTTATAAGAACTGTAAAAGCCCCCAATTTATATATATATTTATATAAATATATATGTGCATATATATATCTATATAAATGCAGTCTCAGAAACTCAGAGGGGCAGCTCGTTTCTGTAAGATCCTGTGAGCTGGCTTTGACTTGATGGTACTGAGGCACAATACTGGATGCCTGGAGTCTGAGCGTGAGCTGTCTGCGAGGGCTGAGGGGGCAGCCAGTCTGCGCAGCACAAGCTCCCCGCCATCAAGATTAACAAATAAATGACAAGCCAATACTAGGGAGAGGGAGGTGTGCAGGAGGACCTGCCTGGAGTGTGACAGAAGCCAATCAGAGTGGCAGGAGCTGAGCTGGTGGCAGCCTGCGGGGCTGGCAGCTGATGTTGTCACCCCTCCCAGCCCCACACAGGCATGAAAAGGACACCATATGCCCTGTGCTTCCAGGGACGGCCCTGTGGGCAGTCTCTCGGTGGGAAGCAATGCTCAGGAGAGAAGGAATCACTATCACGAACTCTCCCACTCAAGCAGCCACCTGCCCACTCCGGGCTGATGTAGCAGCTGGGGGACTCGCTCCCAGAGGGAGGAGACAGGCTGTGAGCCCACCACAGGGAGTGGCATCAGGAAGGTTGGCGTCACCACTACAGTAACTGCTCATGATCTCACGCCTACCCCATGGGCTTCCTTCTTGATCAACCCATACAGAATCCTTAGTAATGTGTAGGACCAACTCTAAACATGGAATAGTATATGATAAATACAGTTCTAAGTTGCTCAAGTGCAAAATTTCTGACATGATAGGAATGCCAACAAAATTGCTATGGAAAATCTTGCCATGTTGAATTACAACATAGTTGATTACATTATTAATAACTGAGTGGAAACTTTAAAAAATTATCTCTTTTCCCATTAATTGGTACTTAATTTCCAAAACAATTACTGATATAAACTCAAAACTCACTCATAGAATTGATTCATTGTGCTTGACACAATGCATGTATGTATAAATGGATTGTGATAAGAGTTATACAAACCCCCAGTAAAATGATTTTTTAAAAAAGTAAACATTAGCAGTGGTAAAATAACAGCACTGGCTTGTACCTTGTGGGGACAGAAACTTGTGGTCCAAAGCATCATTGTAGTTGGGTATTAATGGCAACTCTGCTTGGAGTGGATTGGAAGGGTCAAAAAGTAAATTAGCATTGAGTTTCAGCTTTATCAGGAGCCCTGGAGGTTAAGCACTCTGGTGTTAATCAAAGATGGGTAGTTCAAAACTCAAGTTCAGGTTCTCAACTTGAGCAAGATGAGGCCATCCGCGTCCATAAAGTGTACAGCATTCGAACCTCAGGGGCACCGGCCCACAGCGCTGTGGTGCGGTGTACGGTAAGCCTTGAGTTGCTGACCAGGAGGTAAGCGATTCAGAACCCTCGGGTGCCCCAGCAGAGAAGGAGGAAGCTTCCTTCTGCCACAGAGAATCGTAGCCTCAGAAACCCACAGGGGCAGCTCCATGAGTCAGAAGTGGCTTGAAGGCGCTGCGGTGGGTAATTTTGGCTGGGGCTGTTTCGACTCTCTCCTCCGAGGTTGCTGGGAGAGAGTTGACTCGAAGGCAGTGGAGTTTGGTCTTGGACTTGTGGGCATATGGGTCTATCTTGGAGGATGTACAGCCAGAATGTTCCTTAGAAGAAAAGGTAGTGAGGCTTCCTATTGTGTGTTTTGGATGCCATCAGGAGAGATCAGTCCCCGGGAACGGACACTGTGTGTGGTAATGTAGAGGGAAAGCGTAGAAGACTCAGTGAGAGGGACGACCGTTGTGAGGATGCGTCAGGCCAGCCGTGCTGAAGGTCAGGCTGCATGAGCAGCACCAGCTCGAGAGTCATGTGAGCAAGACTTAGGAGCAGTGTTCCTATGATAACAACTACAGGGATTTTTTATGTTTAAACACTTTAAATAATTTTATTGGGGGCTCTTACAGCTCTTATAACATTCAATACATCATGTGTAGCAAGCATATTTGCACACATGTTGCCACATTCACTTCCAAACATTTTCCTCTTGAGCCCTTGGTATAAACTCCTCTTTCTCCTCCCCTCCATTTGTAATGAATCATTTTATTGGGTACTCATCCACCTCCCCTCACGATCCATGCAGACATCAGTTGTATGCAGGCCTCATTTGCACACTTGTTGCCATCATCACTCTCAAAGTTTCCTCCCTCCACCTAGGACCCCAGTTCCAGCTCCTCATATTTCCCTTCCTCCCCTCCCCCCTACAAACCTTTAATAATTTACAAAATGTTATTGCTTTTTCATATCGTATACTATCCAGTGTGTCCCTTCACTCATTTCTCTGTTGGCCATGCCCCAGAGAAGAGGTTCCATGTAGATCCCTGAAATTGGTTCCCCCTTTCTTCTTCACCATCCCTCCACCCTCCCAGTATCACCACTCTCATCACTAGTCCTGAGGGATGATCTATCCTAAATTCCCCATGTTTCCGACTCCAGTGTACATCCCCTGTTCTAACCAGACTTCTCTGGTAGAACTGGGAGCATGATGGTGGGTGGGAGGAAGCATTTGAGAACTAGAGGAAAGATGCATATTTCGTTGTTCTACACTGTACTTTAACTGGCTTATCTCCTCCCTGCAACATCCTCTTCCAGAGGATGTTGCTTCACCTATTGATGGGGTTTGGGTCGCCAATCTGTACTCCCCCCTATTTATAATGATATAATTTTTGTTCTTTGATGCCTGATACTGAATCCCTTCAATACCTCCTGGTCACACAGGTTGGTGTGCTTCTTCCATGTGGGCTTTGTTGCTTCTGAGTTGGATAGCCGCTTGTTTGCCCAAGCTTTTAAGACCCCAGACACTATATCTTTTGATAGCTGAGCACCATCAGCTTTCTTTACCACATTTACTTATGCACACATTTGTTGTCAGCGGTCAAATCAGGAAAGTGAGCATGCAATGTTATGATATTTATGTCTTAAACCCTGATAACCGATCCCTTTGTCAAGTCATGGTCCCACACACTGGTGTGCTTCATCCATGTGGGCTTTGTTGCTTCTGAGCTGGATGGCTGCTTGTTTATCTTCAAGCCTTTAAAATCCCAAACTCTATATCTTTTGATAGCCAGGCACCATCAACTTTCTTCACTACATTTGCTTATGCACATCTTTTGTCTTCAGTGATCATATCAGGAAGTTGGGCACACAATGATAAGATTTTTCTTCTGTGACGACTGCTAACTGATTCCATCAACCCCTTTTGGTCACACAGGCTGGTGTGCTTCTTCTATGTGGACTTTCTTGCTTCTGAGCTGAGCTGGATGGCCGCTTGCTTACTCAAGCCTTTAAGACCCCAGATGCTACATATTTTGATAGCCAGGCACCATCAGCTTTCTTCACCACCTTTGCTTGTGCACATATTTGTCTTCAGTGATAGTGTCGGGAAGGCAAGCATCATGGAATGCCAATTTAATAGAACACTTGCACTGAGAAAGTACTTGAATGGATGTCCAATGCTCATCTGTTGTTCTACTACTAAGCCTATATGTTACAGGGATATTTTTGTTAAAAATAAATTTCTGCTGAAATACTGTGCAAACACTTTACAGTCATTTGAGAGCCACTCCTAACAGTGCCACCCGTGCTATTCGAGGCCCCTCTCCCCTCCATTCCTAATCCCTGTAGAAACACCATTGCCAGTCAAGACTCCGGGTACAGCCTCCCTGTCCCATCCTCCCTCTTCCCTCCCACAAGTCTCGATTCTGTGTCTATTGTCGCCATGTCTGTACTCTTAGTACATATTAATGGATCCATAAAGAACACATCCATCACTATGCATGCTTGTAGACCAGGCAGAAATGGCATTGCATGGAGCATATGGACCCTTCTACAACGTGTTCTTTTCTCTCAGTACCAGTGTTTGAGAGTCATTCGTATAGACGGGTATGGCTCTAGCTCATTCATTTTAGCTGCTGTGCAAATTCCACCATCAGACTCTACTGCAATTTGCCCATTTCCCTCTTGAGGGGCCTTTAGGTCGCTGGCAGTTTTTCACTTTTACAAACAATGAGGCGGAGTTGCCCGTGCGTGAGCATTTCTCCAGAGCAGAACTTTTTAGATTGCAGGTGGTGACCCGGAGAGAACCATGAAATCAATATAATGGGTCATGGCTCCCCTTTGAAAATGGGAAATAGAATAGATTTTAAACTATCAGCGTGTGGTTATCTATGTGTACAATATGAAATATATTTCTTACTATGGGAGATGAGGTACCAAAAATGTTTATAAAACATTGGTATTCTGTCAATTGGTGTTATCAACTTTATGTAAATTCACTTCCCAAAATGGTACCGCTAGTCCTCTTCAGTGCTGGCATAGACTGTGGCTGGTGGTTAACTGTCATGGAGCCCTCCGTGGTGACCGTGGACATCGTGGGTTTTGAGCAGTGAGATGCAAAGGGCTTTCTCTGGCGATGTCGAGAGCGAGGTCACCTTTCTAGTCCATCTTAGTCTGGACACCTCGCTGAGACCTGTTCAGCAGACAAGAGTATCCATTTGCCTTCATCCTTACTAACTCTTGGCATTATCTGAAATTAATTTTCCCCCAACTGATGGATATGATCATGGTGGCTTCTCATTGTTGGCACTGACGTCCCCTTGAATATCAGTAGGTGAGCATCTTTTCATGTACTATTTCCTGCAGAAATGTCTTTCTTTTTTCTGTGAAGGCTTTTATCTTTTGTATGTATTGGAATTGCAGAGACCCTATTGATTTTTTTTAAAAGATATTCAGGATATTAATCCTTTGTGAATTATAGATGTTCTCAGAGACTTTCTTCCAGTCTGTAGCTGGCCTTTTGATTTCATTTAAGGCATCACAGGGCCTTTGCCAGATATGGCATCCTGGCTTACGATGGAGCAAAAGGAGGCTTTTGTCAGCAAAGCCGACTCTGGGGCAAGTAGCAATTTAGGTCATTCATCATCTCCAGAGCCCCCAGTATGGAAGGTCGCTCACAAATGTTTAAACACAAACTCAAATTGACTGCCATGGAATCAATTCTGACTCATAGCGACACCATCGGGCAGGTTAGAACTACCCCTGTGAGTTCCTGAGCTGCAGCTCTCCTTGGGAATAGAAGCTTCATCTTTCTCCCACGGAGTGGCTGGTGGCTTTGAACTGCTGATGTGTAACCACTACCGCACCAGTTTGGGGACTGTAGTATAGTTCATAAGATCTTTCTACCAGGTTAGCACAGCACAGAGCTATGCTTACATTAAGGACTCAGTAGAGAGTTAATGAATTGAGTCATGGTTTTGCTACACTATAAAACAATCTCAGAGTCCATCAAAAAAATAAGAAGGAGGCTATTTTCATTGGGAATGGACCTTGGACTTTATGGATGGCATCTGTGGAACATACAGACTCATTGTTCCCTGTGATCTTCCAGGGATGGCATTGGGGCAAGAAGTTCATATAAATGTCTATGTCAAGTCAACTTACAGTATATCTTACAGGTATCTTGTAGGAAAGCCTCTCATAAAATGAGCAGATCCCTAAGCTTTCAAATGTAGGGGCCAAGCTGGCTCACTGGAGAAGGGGTCTTTGTCTTCACTCATGGACAGATTTAAGTCCAACTAACTATGTATATAGCCTTGAAATATATAGGAAAGAAATGAAGGACAAAAATTATACTTGGATGACTTCTGAAGAGGAACAAGAATGAGGTGTTTATGACTCAAAACTCTGCTTTGTCCAGACTGAGAGACCCTTGCTGGCAAAGACAGGGTCTTACTTGTAGCCACAACCCCAGAAATGAACCTGAGGTCTGACACTGGAAAGGGCTTCAAGGAATAAATACCTCCTCAGCAGTAGGTGGATGGATAAATGAGTGAATGGATGAACGGATGCTTAGATGGACAGATGGTCAAACAGCTGCATGGATGGATGAGTGACGGCATAGATGGACAAATGGATGGATGGGCAGAGGACTGGGTGGATGGTTGGGTGGGTTGATGAATAGATGAGTGGTTAGACAGATGGATGATTGGGCAGATAGATCGATGCTTAGCTGGACAAAGAGAAGACTGAACAACAGGCAGGAGGATGGGTATGCGGGTGGATGGATAGATGCATACATAGTTGGAGGGTTGAAGAGTTGAACTGACAGGAGGATGCATGGATGGATGGGTGGAAAGATGGATGCTTATCATTTGGAAAAAAAGCCCCACCTAGGGAAGGATCGGCCTCAATGACATCTCTTAAGCAGGCAGCCAAATCTGGGAAGTGTGTCTTGTTGCTAGAGCTGTTCGTAAAAAAATACCAAGTGGCAAAACTGTAAGAAATAATTGCTTCTAATTGGGCTGAATTACTCTGGCCATATAGTCGACATATTTTTATAACTTTATTAATTATTCAATTTGAGGGCTATTACCCAGCCTGCCAGGATGAGCTTCCCTTATTAGAGGGTGACAGAGGCCCAGTTGTGCTCCTGCTGCTGTCGCACTGAGCAGTGGCCATCTGCTTTAGAGCCCCACAGGTATCTGAGGACTCAGTATTCAAGGCAAGGCTGGCCCCTAAAAGGTGGACTGGGAGTCAGGTGCCAGAAGTATCACCAGCCACCAGGTGGTGAGTGCCTCCACAAGCCACCAGGGCTGCCTTCTCTGGTCCATCAGGGGGCAGAAGGGTGTCAGGTTAGGACATGTCCCATCTGTCTGGGTCACCCTCCCTCCCAAACCCAGTCACCAGCTCTTAATGGAAGCAGAGTGCCCCTCACTCCCCCATTCAATCTGCTTCTCACTTGGTGCCAACATAGCCTGCCATATGTTCTCTGGTCCCCTCCAGGCAGGAGCAGGGGAAGAAAGCATGGCTCAGCCAGGGACTAGCAATGGCAGGGGGCAGCTCAGAGTTTGCAGCATCCCACGCTTCTCACACTAAGGCTCACATGAGGTCACAGGTTATTTGGGAGAAGGGAAAACACGAGAGGGTTGTCCTACCAGGAAACAGTGTAACCTGGTTTGATCCAAACGAGCCTTCAGGGTCTCCTGCGGGCCACGGACTCCGTCCAACCTCTGAAGGCTCTTGGTGCAAGAGCACCACACCATCTGCCTCCCACTCGCCCACCCCTGCTCCTCCACCCGTGGTTTGGTGTCTTTGCTTACGTAGTCTGCCCACCTGGAAAGCCCCCCCTCCCCGCTTCCATCCTGACCACTGACTCCTCTCATCTCATCCTTCTTTGAGCTCTGGTTCTGCTGCCTTCCTTGCCATCCATCTGTTCTGCTACCCCAGGAGGCCACGGTCATGCTTTCTGTGAAGGACTAACCTGTCTCCTGGCTATGGGACCTCACCTTGTAATCCTTGGGGCCTGCGTGTACCTCCCAAATAGGTTCAAAACAGCTTGGGAAGATCTAGGAATGTGCTTCGGATTTCTTAGTGTGTCCATTTAGGGTACCACGTGCGTACATGGTCCTGCACTCTTTGGGACACATAGTATCATCCTGGAGGCACAAGGGACATGACAAAACGGGGTGGGGAGCACATCCACTACATCCCACCTAATGCTTTGTTTTCTGGGCCTGGGGTCACGGACAGGCAAGATGTGGGCAATCAAACAGCAAGCACCCATGGAGGAGGGGGACACCACTGGCCATGTCGACACACAAGTCTGTGGGGACCAGAGGGCCTCACGGCAGAGGTGGCATAAGACCTGGGCTTTGAAGGTTCATGAGGACAAAGGGTGGATGAGAAGGGGAACGAGAGAGGCAGGCACGGGGTCGATGAAGATGGGGCTGGGAGCTAGAGGCAGGGTGCAGGCGACAATTCAACTCACTGCACTTTGACTCACAGCAGAGGGAATACATGGCCCCACGTGCACGTTAGCAACCTCGCCACCACTCTGTGTGTGAGAGGGCGTGGGAGCAAAGGCAGAGGCCTGCTTACTCTCTGTGTATCATCAAGTCAGTGCCGACTCCTAGGGACCCAACAGGACAAGCTGGAAATGCCCCAGGAGCTTCTAGCACTGCACCTGTTTACAGGAGTGAAAAGTCTTGTCTTTCTCCCTCAGAGTAGCTGGTGGTTCTGAACTGCTGACCTTTCGGGTGGCAGCCTATTACACCACCAGGCCTCTGAGCGCAGTCTTCAGAGACAGGCTGCATGGGTTTAAATCCTGATTCAGTTACTTACTAGCTATGTGGCCTGAACCTCAGCTTGCTCACCTAAGAAAACCAAAAGCAGACTCAGTGCTGTTGAGTCAATTCTGTCTGCCAGCCACACGACAAGGACAAAGTTCAATGCCTCTGTGGTTTTCTGAGACCGTAACTCTTTACTGGAGTTGAAAGCCTCGTCTTTCTCCCTCAGAGCGGGAGATGGTGGCTGGTGGTTTTGAACTGCGGACCTTGTGGTTAGTAAGCCAGTACATAACCCAGTACACCATCGTGGTATTAAATCAGCAATCATAAGCATAAGTCAGGGCATGCAGTAAGCACTGGATACATATTGGAAGCAGGAACGACATTCCTCCCTCCTTTTCAGCCTCAAACACCACCTCCCCACGCACGCACGCACGCACACAAACGTACATATAGCCTCAGGTTCTGGTAGAAACAGGCCCAGGTAAGCAGAGCTCTTCTCTAGAGCTGCTGTGAGAATTTGCCAAATGACTCAGCCTCCCCTAGTCTCGGCTTCCTCTGCAGGGACACAAGCCAGAGAACCCAGGGGAACTCGGTGCTACCCACCCAGCGGATCAAAGAGAACTGGAGCTCTTTAGGGACTAGGACCAGACTTTGGAGAGCGTGACCTGCATTACCTGGCCCCTCATGAAATCAGGGGTGGAGAGGTACAGTTTGTGCACTATCCATATCACATAACACTGCTAGAGAGGGTGACACCAAAAGGACAATCTATAAAATGTGTGCCAAAAATTGTGTGAGAAATTCATCCTATTTTTTAAAAATCATTTTATTGGGACCTTGTTTTTCACAGTACATAAATACATGTATTGTGCCAAGCATCTTCGCATGCCTGCTGCTGTCATCATTCTTCAAATATCCACTTTTCCACTTGAGCCCTTGACATCAGCTTCTCATCCTTTCTTTCCCCCATTCCTGCTCCCCCCACCCCCTCTAACCCTCAATACTTTATAAATTATCATTGTTTTGTCATATCTTACACTGCCCGATGTCTCCCCCTGCCCACTTCTCCGATGTCTGTCCTCCTGATAGGAGGTTATGTGTAGATCCTTGTGGTTGGCTCCCCCTCTCTGCTCCACCTTCCCTCCACCCATCCAGTAGCTCCACTCTTATTACTGGCCCCAAGGGGCTCATCTGTCTGGGTGCCCTGTATTTCCAGTTCCCATCTCTTCCTCCTTCAGTCCAGCTGGATTTGTAAGGTAGAATTGGGACTATGATGGTTGGGGGGATCATTCTATTATATTATATAAAAAGTATAATGCCCCTTGGAGTCCCCTGGTTCTGTCTGCAGGGCCACAAACTCATGCTGCTCTTCTGCTTACGGTGACCAACTTTGCCAGGTTTTCGGGCTTTGAACAGTGGTAACCAGACTGTGACCCGAGACCAGTAGCTATTTTGAGAACAAAGTACAAATTAAAGAAAAAGAAGGGGAGTTAAAAACAATAAAGGGATCCTCTCCATTACTGATTGTGCAACTAATAATTTTTTACTTAAATGCAGAAAGGTTTTGCAGAATTATTTCATTGTTAGCATTCGTATCATCTCAGAAATATCACATTTAAGAACCTTACAATAGGGCTGAGCCCCGGTGGCGTAGTGGTTGTGCGCGGGACTGTGGCCCACTGGGATAGAGGTTCAATTCCAGCAGTGGGGCTGAGCCTCCTACTCCCACTACCAGAGAGCAGTGATGCCCCCCTCCCCCCCCAAAAAAAGAACCTTACAAGAGTATTGGTCACATCTCATCCAATGATTAAAATGGATGGTGAACATCACCAAGGACTCTGTAAGGCGCCCTGGAGGCTCCGTGCCTAGAGCAGCTCGGCCTCCAGGGAGGAAGATGTGGCTTTTTGCTTCTGGGCCGTCTCGGAGACCTGCTGGGGCGGTTCTCCTCCACCTGCATGCTTGCCGTGCGTGCAGAAGGACGGGGTGCCCGGAGTTACAGCGAAGGACTCTGTGAGGTTGGTCCAGGGAGGGAGGAGGTGACACACAGGTTACCGCACTGACACCCATCCTGCTGATGCCATTGTCCAACAGACGATGTTTTACGACTAAAATAGAATAACTATAGCAAAAATGTAAGGTTGGTGAAGTGGTTAAGCATTTGGCCTTGAACAGAAATGCTAACAAATTCGAATCCCCCCAACATGCTCCTCTAAAGATGACCCCCTAGACCAGGGGTGCCCAATACATCACTTGCGATCTACTAGTTGATCGAAAATGTAGTGTGGGTAGACCACATGGCATTAAAAAATAGACTATTATCAATCCCATCACTTAATTAATTAGGTGCTGCAACACTGACAAGCTCAAGTTATCACCAATTTTAAAACTTTTTTTCTCTGTTAAATGTAAGAAAGGGTATTAAAAAGAGTGGAGGAGCTGGATCAAGTAAGAAGACAAAAATGTATCACTTTCCCATAGAATGGGAGATTTTGACATCACAAACCTACATTCAGCTGAAGTCCCGAGTTATATGAACAGTTCTGGAACTTACTTGCAGAGGGAAAGTACCCAAACATGAGAAAATGTGCTGCCTTCTTAACTGCATTATTCGGCTCTACCTTTCCCCACATAAAGATCACTAAGTCCAAGTACCGTTCCCCCATGACTGATGATCACTTGCATGTGTGCTTGAGGCTGGCTGTCAGCAGCTACTGCCCGGACTGTGCATCCCTGGCTCATTCCATTCAGTGCAAGTCATCAGAGCCAACTCAGGTTATGACAAAAAATGAACATAGTTCATTGTGTTGTGTTGTACAATATGGATTTATGCAAGGCACATAAACATACATTGTACATATAAAGAATTGTCTATGCATTTATGAATAAATGTAATAAATAAATATATGTTTTACATTTTTGTAGTTGGCAGGTCATTTTCTAAGGAGCTCGCATGCTGAGAAAGTGTGAGCGCCCTGCTCTAGAAAACCCAATGGGGCAGCTCTCCTTTGTCCCTCAGGGCCGCTCTGAGTCCTCATGCTCCGAGCCACAGCAGCTGCCAAACAGACTGTCGGAATTCCTCAAAGTTGTTTGATGGGTACTCTGCATTCATACTGTGTATTTTCATTTTCTCTAAAAGGTTCAGTCTGCTTGAAATAACACACATGCTAAAGGAAAGACCTTAATCCCGCCCCCCCCCCCCCGGCTTCTGCCTGACCAGCAGTTAAACTGTGGTGTGCGTGTGTGCGCGCGCACACACACACACACACACACACACACACCCCGTTCTTTGGTGCAAACCTTAGTTGTATTTTTGATCTCATATCATTCAACAAATGTTATTGACTCTGGGTCTTATAATACCAGGTAAGGAAGCCCAGCCGGGGCAAACACAGGCTGCCCACTCATCTCTCCCATTAAAAAAACAAAACAGGTAAACATCTTGTTTCTGAAGAGAGATCCAAAGTTCAAAATACGTATCTCCCCAGAGAATCTGGGAAGCCTTCCTGGAAGAGGTCAGGGCTGAGATGGGCCTCGCAGGCTGAAGGCTCCAGAAAGCTTGGCCTTTGTGAGGAAAGAAGAGGAGACATTGAAGATATGGCCTGTCCATTGGAGCCCTGGAGGAGAGAAAATCAACAGAGTGGAGAGATGGGTATGATTAATCATAGAAGCTGAGCATAGTTGGGTCCCAGCGGCTGTAGGAGGTAGGAGGCAGTCTATCATTCTCGGGGTCCACCCGTGCCAAGGCCATTTACCACCCACCCTTGGGCAAGGACCCTAGCAAATAAAGTGGAGACAGGGCCCTGCTCAGATTCAGACTGCTAACTTATTTGACCAGCTCCTCGTTGCAGAGGCCATGCCATCCATCTCAGGGCGGCAGAGCAGGGCAGAGGTGGGGTGGACTCGACGGAGTCCAAGCACCGGGACACAGCTACATGTCTTACTACGAGGTGAGCCTCTAAATCCCCCACTGGCTTGCTCCTCTCCTACTAAATCTGAATAGTTTAAAATAACTCCTCACAGCCTTGAGGCTAGTGCCAATGTCCTGCCATCCATCAACCCTGCCCGATTTCTTATTAAGGTTTTGCTGTTCCCTTGGAAAAGTCACCACCTTAAATCAAAGGGCTGAGAGGGCAGAAGAGAGGCAGAGAATCTGGAGACAGTGGGCAATAGACAGGCAGGAGGATGGGGTTCTGGTGCCATGACTGGGATCGAGCCAGGGCGACCCTCCTGGCCCTGGTTTTGCAGCTTGCTTGAGGGCCTAAGGACAGTAACTGTGCTCAGCAAAGCTTGCGCAGCTGCTCAGAGAGAGGCTGGGGAGGGAGCAGCTTCCTAAGGCTTTCCTGGAAGCCGGCAGGGAGAAGACTCCTTGACTTTCATCCATTCGTTCACTCCCCCACTTACAAACTCACTTCACTCATTTCGAAAGTGCCTGTTGAGTACCTGTTCTCAGAGCTGGGGAAACGGCAGCAGTGCCCTAGTTGTTTGGTGCTGCGTAATGTGGCAGTCATGTGCTTATGTTAATTTCATGATTGAGATGTTGGGGCGGAGTCTAGCCTGTTAATCTGGAGATAGCCACTGAGTAGCCAATGAGGCCTCTGTGTGGGCATGGCTTTCTCCTGATGCGTCTGGGAAATCTCGCGATATTTCCCTCATGGAGATGAGAAGCTATCTCCCCAGTTGTTGGGAGTTAGTCTCAGAAACGATGAATCATGGACAAGACAAGATGGTAGCATCCAAGAAGCTGGAGGAACCGGCGGAGAGACTACACAGCTTTGCCCTGATGGGGCCAGATCTCTGAAGCTGGGTGGCCACAAGGAGACCTCTGCCAGCAATGAGTTGCTTCTGCCACCACAGGATGCTGTTGATGGACCCTGAGCCCTGGAATGAGGAGCCATGTGGAAACCCCTGCCAGTGCTGGGATTCTGCACCCACTGACCTATGACTTCGTGAGTCAGAAGGAGACTTTATAGACTGGTATCAGGCATATGGGTTAATATCAGACTTATGACGTTGACCAGGACTGGGCTGGAATGCTTTCTCAATGTCCTGTTCCTCTTATATATAAACCATTCCCTTATATCTATATGCGTGTCTATGAATTTGTTCCTCTAGTTTACCCGGACTAACACACATAACAAAGATTACCACAATTAAGTGACTTTATAGAACAGAAATAGTTTTAAAGTCCAGACCTGTAAAACAAGGCATTAGTTTTAGGGGAGTGTTTTCTCATTGGTAGCCCTGGATGGTTCGTGGTCACTCCAGACTAGTAGGGACCTCTCCCCACTGTCTGTGTTTGCCTTTGTATCTGTGGTCTTTATATCTTTATAGGACACCTTGCAGAAAGGATTAGGACCACCTTCATCTAATACAACTCTATTACCACACAAACACAGAAGAACCCTCCCCTTACACAGGTCCAAAGTCACGGCCATTGTGTCAGTTCTGACACATAGCTTCCCTATAGGACTGTCTCTGATAGGATAGAACTGTCTCTGTGGGCTTCCAAGACTATTACTCTTTGTGGGAATAGAAAGCCTCGTCTTTCTCCATTGGAGTGTTAGGTGATTTCGAACTGCTGACCTTGCATAAGCACAACGCCACCAGGGCTCTGACTTCACAGATAGAGGAGCTAGGGTTTCAACTTTACTTTCTGGGGGTCAAGGAATAAACAGTAAAGAGAAGGTGTCTGTCTTTGTGGAGCTTACCTTTTTAGTGAAAGAAAAAGATGATTAACAAGTCTGCAAATAAAGGTGGTCATGACAGTGAAAGTACTATGGAGAAAATAAATCAGAGTAGTGGGTTTGAGTGAGGCACGTGGTCAGAGAAGATCTGTCTGAGAAAAAGATGATTCAGAGGTCCCTAATGCTCAGCCACCAGCCACCAGTCAGTCGATGCTGACTTGTAATGGCCCCCCATGTGCCAGAATCAAACCGTTCCCCATAACAGTCCCAAAGGCTGGCTTAGTCGGTGGAAGGTGGTCACCAGGCCTTTCTTCCAAAGTGCATCTGAGTGGACTCCAGTCCCCAGCTTTTTGGTTAGCAGTTGAGGGTATTAACTGTTCATCCCACCTGGGGTTTCCCAACCATCATCCCTGATCAGTTTAAAAAATGGTTTTATTATATTTTTAAATTTTAATTAATTGTAACAGTTTTATTGGTACTTTATCCATGTATCATAAAATTCAAATAGTTCAATCCTATCAAGAAGAGCTGTCCAATCTTTAGCACAATCAATTTTATAACATTTTCTTTGCATTCATTGTTATTCATGTAATTTTTAGATTCAATTTTGGCAAAAATATACACAACAAAGCATTTTCTGATTCATCAATTTCTATATGTATAATTCAGTATCATGGATTATATTCTTTGTGTTGTACATTTTTTTAATATATCTCTTTCAGGTTGTTCCATCACCATTAACATAAGCTCAATGCCCCTAAGTGACAACCCTTCCTTTTTCACTCATGGTAGCCATAGGTCAAGTTTACTTTTAAAAATTTGTTCATAGTTTTATTGATATAATATTCACATATCATACATTTCCACAGTTAAATAGATTTTGAAAAGAGTAGTGTATACAACATCACAATCATTTTTTGGGGGGGCATCACTGCTCTCTGGTGGTCTTGTGAGGTACCACAATCATTTTAATACTTTCTCCTCACTTCTGCATTTGTTATTTGCTCCTGAAATCTCCTCCCCCACCCACATGTCCCCGATAAACCACTGCATCAGTTATTGTGTTGATACATCCACTGGAAATGCAATAGAAACAAAAAACAAAACAGCAAGAAGAAAATAATAATATAAAGACAAAGCTAAAGAATATGAAAGAAAAAAAAGCATCATCAATCTTTAAAAAGGCAGCGAAGAAATTTCTGTCATGGAACAAGTGAGAAAAGGTTGAGCTTAGGGTGAATTCAGCTTGAGTCAAGAGGGAGGTTAGCTAGTCAAGTGTCCTTGAGCTAGTTAACATTTATTGTGCCAACATAGCCGATGAACACGTGGGCTTAATTGAAGGGTGGAGAGATAAATGGCACAGAGAGTCTCGCCCATCTTGTCTCTTGCTCTTGGATCTCGGGAGGGACACCTAACCCGTGGACTGTGTCGCTGTAAGTTGAGGGTCCATCAAGATCTGCTTCTCCACGCTACTGGAATATATATCTCTTGAGCTGGGGACTATGGGACCATGTCATCTGGCTGACTGTGGGTGACCTGCCTTGCTGTTTGCTGCCTGTGACTGGATCGCCTGAATTGCTCTACAGAGGACTATTCGGCGGCCCTCAAGACTTGAAGGACTGCCAGTATTTTAGCTGTCTCATGGGAATGAGTTACACTGATCCATTTGTACTACTTTATAGATTAATTAACTGTTTGTTTCTTATGTTATATACCTATCTATATAAATATATTAAAAATTATTAATGTTCTGGTTTTGTTTCTCTAAAGAACCCTGTCTAACATAATCATATTTTACCCTGGTTTAATTCATAGCCATCAAGTTTGCAATAAGTTCTGTCAGATAGTGAAGCTTTTGGGGTCCCTTGCCTATGGTTCGAAGGGATCTGCTAAAGAATTAATCTGACTAGGTGACTTTGGGTTCCCACGGTCCTCTACAAATTAAATGTTCACAACTTAACCTCTGACACTTCCCCCTAATCATATTTGGATTTTGTGATTGTCCTCTTTGGACCACACAAGCTGGTGGGCTTCTTCCATGTGGCCTCACTTAGTTGAACCTCACTTTGATGACTGCCTGTTTGAATATAAGCCTTTAAGACCCCACCCCTGTTCCAATTGATGGCAGGCTCCATCAGCTTCTTCACCACTTTTGCTATAGCACCCTGATCTGGCGTGACCTCTTTGAGCAGGGCCATGTTAGAAAATCTATCTGTTCTTCAACTAGGGCTAGAATTATGTGAGAGTCCAGAACCCATCTGCTTGTTCACTGGGTGCAAAGGACTCTGGTTTACTTTCGTGGTTGTATCATGACAAAAACAAAACTCCACAAGACCGCCACCAACTGGATCATGCAATATTTGTCCTTTTGTGATTGCCTTATTTCACTCCAACGTGTGACATTCATTGATGTCGCAGTGTGTCCCGGAGTTTCCCTTCTCTTTGGGGCTGAGGAATAGCTCAGAGGTTGAGCGCAGCACCTGTGTTGATGCATGTACCCACTGGTGAGCACTGAGGCCATTCAGCACCTTTTGCCTCTGGTGAACAGTGCTGTGGAGAACCTCGGTGCCCAAGCTTCCGTATGCATGCCTCCTTGGGGGGATGCCTGGAATGGAGAGGGTTCTACAGGTAACTTCTTGGAGAACTGTTTACCTGGTCTAATTTTGACTCAACAAAACAAACGTTGTTTTATGCATGGGGTATAATTGCTAAGCCAGGCTGTGCTGAGTGGTGTTGTGCGTTGAATTGCACTTTGGCGTCCTAACCTTTGTAACTGTGACCTTGTTTAGAATGAGGTCATTGAAGATATGGCTGCACTAGCAGGAGGTCGTACTAGGTCCTATTCCAATGTGAATGGTTTGCTTGTAAATGAGGAGCAGAAAGCGAGATGGACAGAGATGAGAGAGCCATGTGAAGATAGAGGCCAAGGCTGGGTAATGCATCTACAAGTCTCAGGATGCCAAGGGCTGGAGTTCAACAGACTCAGTAGATCAGCAAGGTTCTGTTCCTCGGGCAGTCCTGCCATCTGAAAGGAGCGGTTTCTGCCCCTGAGGAGCTGGAAGGCTGTGGGGTCCCGGTGGAAGGTGTCCTGCTAGAAGACCAGAGGAGACCAGGCGGGCTCAGCAGGGAAGGGCTCCTACAGGGCCCTGGGGACAGTTGGCTGGCAGGAGTCGCCCACTCTTAGAAGGCCCTAGGCCCAGCAGTGCTCATTTATCCTGTCAGATGCCAGCCCTCTGTGAGTGTGTCCTAGTCATTAGTGAAGTGAATGGAGTCGGTCCATGGAGCGAGCAAAACGCACGGCCACGTGCTGCCACATCAGCAAAAGAGGAGCAGGGGTGGAGGACGGCGGAGCTGGAACCTGTTTCCTCTGACAATTGGTGGTTGGAGGAGTGGTGTGGCATTTTTTTTTCCTTCCTGCTGCAGCCAAGCTCTCTGTTTCTGCATTGCAGGTCTCGCAGCTACAAATTGCAGGCCGAACCGGGCCCTGCTGGTACACATACATCACAGGAAGGACAGCTCCCGATGCAGGCTGCCGCTGAGAGGAGCAGCTCTCTTTCCTAAGTCAATACAGTTTGCTTAGTAAATAAAGATTAGCAGGGTGGGTGTTTTTTGCACTAAACTTCTCTCAGTGTTGGTCACAGCCAGCTGGTGCAGAGAACATGCTAGATGTGCGGTGGCTTAGCGTGCAGTCTGGAAGCTGATGCCCTCAGCGGTGGATGCTCCACTCCCAGTGGACCATGCAGCCGATGGGAGAGCAGACACTGAGAAGACCAAGCTAGTCAGCTGCACTTCCTGACCTCAGGGAAAGCTATGTCTCTGGTATTTCAAATACCAGCAGGGTCACGTCGCCCAAACTTCAGCAGAGTTTCCAGGCTAACAGCAGACTTGGCTGCCTCTTCCAAGGAAGCAGCCACAGAAAGCCTTACACACAGCTTTGAAACACTGCCAGTTTCCGAGGGCTAGTGAGTGGGAGCAAAGCATCTTGGAGGTCGTGGCAGAGGCTGGGCACTTGAAAGGTGGCTGAGGAGGAGCTGCTTTCTCAAAGTCAAGTCCACCTCGGTGGCCCGAATAGAAAAAAGCCTGGGGGTGCTGAGCCCCGATGGCGTAGTGGTTGTGCGCGGGACTGTGGCCCACTGGGACGGAGGTTCAATTCCAGCAGTGGGGCTGGGCCTCCTACTCCCATCGCTGGAGAGCAGTGATGCCCTCCCCCCCAAAAAGAAAAAGAAAAAAGCCTCGGGGAGTGGAGCTTCAGGTCTTCCTTTGTAAGTGGGATACAACACAAAGCAAGAAGCCATAGCTGGAAAAATCCAATATTCAGAACTTGGAATGTACAAAGTATGACTCTAGGAAAGTTTGAAGTTTTCTAAGATAAAATTGAGTGCATAGAGATCCATAGCCTAGGTGTTAGTGAGCTGAAATGAACCAGTATTGTCCATTTTGAATTGGAAAATCCTGTGGCTTACTATGTTTGGAATAACAACACAACCAAGAGGTTGTCCCTAATCAAATGTCCCTAATCAATGTCCCTAATCAAAAGGGACATTTCAAGATTATTTTTTGAAGTACAATGCAGTCTGTGATAGGATTATATCTATCTGAATTCAAGGACACTCAATCAATACAACTATTTTCAAATTTATGCACCATCCAAGAATTCTATCAATGTCTTCAGTCTGAAATTGTCCAAACATGCAACCAAGGTGCATTAATAATTATTGGTGACTGGAACGCAAAAGTTGGAAACAAAGAAGAAAGAACAGTGGTTAGAAAATATGTTCTTTGTGACAGTAAATGAAACTGGAGATTGTGTGGAATTTAACAAGCCCAAGAACTTGTTCATGGCAAATAAAAGTTTTTCAATGACATGAATGGTGACTATACACATGAACTTCTTCAGATGAGATAACACAGAAGTGAAATTGACTACATTTATGGGAAGAGATGATGGAGAAGTTCAATATCAGTAACAAAAACCAGGTAACAGGCAGACTGTGGAACAGAGCACCAATTGTTCATATATAAGTTCAGGTTCAAACTGAAGAAGATAAAAACAAGTGCAGGATAGCCAAAACATCACCTTGAGTGTATCTTATCTGAATTTCAAAAGTAGCTCAAAAACAAATTTAATGCATGAACACCAATGACAGAAAACTGGAAGAGCTATGGGATTACATCAAGAATATCATTCATGAAGAAAGCAAAAATCACTAACAGGAAAGAAAGAAAAGATTAAAGTGGATATCAGAAAAGACTCTGAAATTTGCTCTTAATCATAGGGTCTTTAAGGCAAATGAAAAAAATGATGAAGTCGAATTGCTGAGGCTGAACCCCGGTGACGTAGTGATTGAGTGCGGGACTGCGGCCCACTGGGTTGGCAGTTCAAATCCAGCAGCAGCAAGGCTGGGTAGCTCCCACGACCACCAGAGGGCAGTGATGCAAAAAAAAAAAAGTCAAATTGCTGAACAGAACATTTCAAAGGGCTGCTCAAAGAAACAAAAAGCTAGAAAACCAAAAAGAAAAATATGCTCAGCGTATCTTAAACTGAAAGAACTCAAGAAAAATTCAAGCCTCAAGTTGCATTATTGAAAAATTCTATGGGCAAAATATTGAACGATGCAGGAGGCATCATCCAAAGAAAATAGTAAGCATACACAGAGTCACTGTACCAAAAGCAGCTTGTTGACATCCTGTCATTTCAGGAGGTCTAAGCAAGCATCATTGGCACTGAAGGAAAAGATTCAAGCTACACAAAGCATCGGCCAAACCCGAGCCTCCAGGAATTGATGTGCCAACAAGCTGATGAAGCACTGAAAATGCTCACTTGTCTGTGTCAGGAAATTTGGATCCATATTTAAGCACTTGCTAATGATGATCAAGGGTTGCAGTACTCATTCCAAAGAAAAGTGACCCAACAGAATGTTTAAATTATAAAACAATATCACTGATATCACATGGATACAATTTTGCTGAAGATCCTCTAACAGTGATTGCAACAGCGCCTTAAGAGGGAGCTGCCAGAGATTTAGGCCGGATTCCCAAGAGGCTGTAGATAGAACAAGGCACATCATTGCTGATGTTACGTGGATCTTGGCTGAAAGCAGAGTATACCAGAAAGATGTTTGCTTGTGCTTTATTGACTGTTCCAAAGCATTTGACTATGTGAATCTTAGCAAACAATAGATAACCTTGAGAAGAACAGGAATTCTAGAACACTTCATGTGTTCCTGTGGAACTTGTACATGGATTGAGATGGTTATGGGAACAGAACTGGGGAATACTGTACTGCCTAGTTTAACAATTAGAAAAGGTGTTTGAACATGTCATACATGTTCAATCGGTATGCTAAGTAAAATGAGAAACTGGCTTATATGAAGGAGAATGCTGCCTCGGGATTGGAGGAAGCCTTATTAACCTTGTGATGTGCAAATGACACAAGCTTCTTTGCTGATAAAGGGGAGTACTTGAAGCACTTGCTGATGATTGCAGTCTTCAGTGTGAATTACAACTCAACTTTGTAAAGAGGACCCAAATCCTCACAACTGGACCAACAGGTCACATCATGATAAAAGGAGAACAGCTTGAGGTTGCCGAAGATTTCGTGTTGCTTTGATCCACAGTCAATGCTCCTGGGAGCAGTAGTCAGGAGACCAAAAGATGTATTGCATTGGATACAAGATCTCTTTAGAACATTGAAAAGTAAGGATATTACTCTGAGGATTAAGGTGTGCCTGACCCAAGCCATAGTTGGGCATTAAACAAAGAAGATTGGAGAAGAATTGATACATTTGAGTTATGATGCCAGCAAAGAATATTAAAAAATGGACATCCAAGAGGACAAGTCTGCCTTGGTTGAAGTATAGCCAGTGCTCCTTAAAGGCGACAATAGTAGGCCTTTGTCTTACACACGTTAGATGTGTTTTCGGGAGAGACCAATTCCTGGAGAAGGACATCATGTTCGTAGAGCAGAGGGCAGAGAAAAAGAGGAAAGATGGATGGATGCAGTGGCTGCAGCACCCCGCTCGAGCACCGTAGTGATGGGGAGGACGGCGCAGGGCCGAGCAGTGTCTCATTCTGGTGTGCATACAGTCGCTACGGGTCAGAACAGGCTGGATAGTCTACACCTAACCACAACAGGTCACTATAACATTTCCAAACTGGCCTTCCCTGTCACCTCAGACACCTCTGCTCCAGCCAGGCTGGGTTTGGAGAGTTGAGGAAGGAGTCCCGAGACAGGTGACAAGCATCCAGACCGAGTGGGCCCGTGGAGCCTCCGAGGCTGCTCTCTTGACTGCTCTCTGTCTACGCTGACAGACGGGGTGGCAGGATCTGACCTGGGGCACATGGCTTCAGGGCTCCAGGAGTCGTCCCTAACCCCAGAGGACCCTAGACAGAACTTTTCCTGCAAGTGAGATAGACTGCAGGGCAGTTTTCCCCTTTTCCTTATTAAGTTATTTCTCTTATAACAGGGGCTGGCACACTGCAGCGCTCAGCCCAAGTCTGTTCCACAGCCTGCTTTTATAAATAAAATTTTGTTGGGACACAGCCATGCTTATTCATTTTTTAATTGCTTATGGCTGATTTTTGCTTCAGTGGTAAAGTTCATCAGTAGTTGCTGCAGAGACTGGTTGTGACCTGAAACTACTTATTTTCTGGCCTTTTACAGAAAAATAACGATGTTTCCTATCTCAGAAGATTGGGATGCATCTTATGTTTTTCTCCCCTGGAAATATGAAATGCCTTAAACATGGGTGATAATATAAGAACAATAATAGTAGCAGTAGTAATATCATGTTAAATGCTTTGCCTGTATTAGTTAGGGGCACTGGTCCTGAAGACAGACTAGTTCACATCCTGGTTTCTCCAGTGGCCCAGCTATGGGACTTTTCGGTGGGGGGGCATCACTGCCCTCTGGTGGTCGTGGGAGCTACCCAGCCTTGCTGCTGCTGGATTTGAACCACCAAGTCAGTGGGCTGCAGCCCCGCACTCAACTACTATGCCACCGGGGCTCAGCCCTGCTATGGGACTTTGAACAAGTTATATGCTCTCTTCATGCCACAACAAGGCACCTGTTCATGCCGCTCTCTCAGTGCACTAGTTTTGGGCAAAAAACAGCATGCCTCTCTTGTCTCATGCACCTCTCTCGGCTGACCTCACTCCAAGCAACTACTTTTTGTTTCCGTGAATTAAGAGGGACATGAAAGGACAGTGATTTGAGGACATAGATGAGGTGAAAGGGGAAAAACGAGAGAAGTACTCTCAGCCATGCGAACAGATGAGTTTGAAAAATGTTTCGAAGAATGGAATAGCAGACTTGATAAACGTATTAAGTGTAATGGAGAGTACATTGAAGGTGATAAGGTTGTTTTATAAAAGAAATTAAATACAAAGCTTGAAAAGAAATTCTGGGTTTTTTGTGTGTGTGTGTGTGTGTGTGTGGGGTACTCCTTGGTGTATAGCTGGCCCAGCTCAGTGTTACTCTCTGCTCACAAAGGGCTCAGTTGGTGCTGGGTGATTCATTTTATCCTCAAGTTGCACCTGCTGTTCAAATCCAGCAACTCTTCTAAAGGGTTAGCCTCTCATGAGAACATCTTTCTGGATGAATTCTGTCTGCACTCAAGGCTGGATAGATTTGTTGCTTGTTTTTAACAATATTATGTTGAGTGTTTGTTGAAAGTTTACACCGAGTTTGGCGACCATTTGACAATTTCCTCACAAAACAGCTTGGTGACCTTTGTCAAAATGATCACAACGGGTCGCTATTCTATTTGTCTATGTTCTGTTTGTTCCCTTTCCAGTCCCTCGGGCCCTGCGCCCTGAATTTTTCACTGTGTTTTGGAGTAGTTGTCAGCCCTGTGGTCTCATGCTGCTAGTTTTTAAGCGGGTGCCCTGCTGACCGGCAGTCATACCCTCTCTTGTGTGCCAATCTTCCCTTCCCCACAGGCCGGCTCAGGGGAGAGGCTTTGTTCTAGGGTTACAGAGTCTCAGTGCATACATCTCACTGCTGTTCGAATTTGTCTGCTTTGGGGTGTTTTTTTTTTTTTTAAATAATAATTTCAGTTCTACTTCATCTTTTTATTTTCTCATTTTATCTGGAACCAATGACTGTGACTCCGGTCAAAACGGTCTGCGGCAGTAGCCGGACACCATCTAATAATTCCGATCTCCAGGTACATGAAAATAGGGCTCATGTACCTCTCTGGTTTCTTCTCTGTGCAATGCCAAGTAAATTTGGAATTATTGTTGAAATTAATTTGGAATTATTGGTATTATTGCTATCTTTGATTAGATGCCCTCATCGTTCCCATTTGACAGATGTCGAGGTTGGAAGAGGGCAAGGGGTCGTGGCAAGCAGGACTCAATCCAAGCCGGCTGTAAGAACAGAGCACTGTGGGCTGAGCCCCGGTGGCATAAGTGGTTGAGTGCGGAAATGCAGCCCGCAGGCTTGGCGGTTCAAATCCAGCGGCGGCTGGGTAGTGCCCACGACCACCAGAGGCAGTGATGCCCACACACACACAAAAAAAAAATTAAAAAAAAAAAAAAAGAACAGAGCACTGCTGCTCCCTGAGCACGCACAGTAGATGCTCAAGTTTGATGAGCGCATTTCTGAGTGAGGGGCACTGGAGATGCAGGCTGTCACTATCCTTTACTAGGCTGTTCCAGGCATTGTCACCAGGGTCCAGGGTCGTACACAGCTGTCTAACCAATTCCCCTCAGGATCATCTCCCCCAGTTCAGTATGCCCTCACTACATTCAGTGAACCATCTGTGACTGAGCAACAGAACAGCAGTGGCTGGTCTTTCCTGGGTTTGAATCCATGGCCTGATGGGAGGCTGCTAGCCAGTGAGCCATTAAAAGCGAGAAGGAACACTGGGCTTAAATCCAGGACACCTGGTTAGAATTTCCTTCTCTGGGCCTCAACTTTCTCATTGTTCAGGTGAGACTATTCAATTTCCCCTGGAAACAGGTTCCTTCCATGAATGGTTCACTCACTCCTCAAGTACCTTATGGCATCCATGTGACAGGTGAGGAAACAGGCTCAGCAGAGGAAAGCCTCTTGCCTAAGGTCACATGGCTTAGGAAGTGGTGGAATTGGCATGTTTATTCCAGAGCCTTGGCCCTGGACTGTCAGAAACGCTCCATACCTGTCCCTGCTGCCCAGGGCGTCCCTGCCAACCAGAGGCACTGGGAAGGGCCGCAGCTCCGAATACTTGGGCCCTGTGGTCTCTTTATCATGCAAGCCATTTAGCGAACTGGAAAGGGGCCTCATGACCATAAACCAGCCAGTAATGACCTGACAGGCAAAGGGGCCGGAGAAGAGTTAGGGCCACGGAGACATTAATCTGCTTCCAGCCACTGCTGCTGGAAAGACATTTGTTAGAGAGGTTATGGGAGCCATAAAAGGCAATTTGACGGCGTGGCGCCTGAGTGAGCGGGAAAGGGCTGGCCCAAAGCTCAAGTGTTTGCTCCAACACTGTGGGCCAGGAGCATGGGCTGCCACCTGCCACAGGTAAGGAGCTACAGGGGTGAGGTGGGCAACACCAGTGTGATTCCGGCCCCTTCTGTGATCCTGAAACAGCTGCCCGACCTCCAGTAGGTCCTGTTATTGCCCTGGCTCTCAGTTTCTCCATCTGTAAAATAGGGTGTTCTTGTTTATCTCGCAGGATCATTTTATGCTGAATGAGATACTGACCAAAGTCATTGCCGTCAGTAGACTGACTCATCGTGACCCCTTAGGCCAGAGTGGACCTGCTCTCCAAGGTTGCTGAGGCTGTAATTCTTTACGGAAGCAAGCAACCGCGTCTTTCTAATCTAAGATCACTAATCTTTCCATTAGCAGGCCAAGGCTTCAGCCGCCATCCCACCAGGGCTGTCATCATTACTGCGGCCAGTGGTCACCGCACTCCGGGGCTGTCGGAGCCACACGTAGGGTGGGTCTCTATGACCACGTCAGACTGTAGACCTGGGCAGAGCTTTGTATAAACATCTAGTCCATCTTCCCCATTGTGTAATCGCGTCTATTCAGTGGGCATTTGTTAGGTGCCAGACACTGCTCTAAGCACTTTGCATAATTTACATCATCCTCACCTTGTCTGAGTTGGAGATCAATAGTATGCCATTTTCTGGAGGAGAAAACTTGAGACCAAAGAGACACCCTCGTTGCTTAGCAGGTCACAGGCCTGTTGCCTTTACTTGTGGTCACTGTCCCATGCAGAAACAGTGAGAGGTGAACACCTGTGACCACCACCCCACACTCACACACAAGTGGGGACCGGGCCCCTGGGAGCACCACCCTACACTCAGACACAGGTGGGGACTGGACCCTGGGAGCACCATCCCACACTCAGGGTCAGGTGGGGACCAGGACCCTGGGAGCATCACCCCACACTCAGGGACAGGTGGGGACCGGACCCCTGG
>PVJH01027202.1:0-28985 GCA_004026705.1 Nesogale talazaci | reverse complement strand
GTGTGTGTGTGTGTGTGTGTGTGTGTGTGTGTGGCATCACTGCCCTGGTAGGAGTGGGAGGCCCAGCCTTGCTCCTGGAGAGCTGCTGCTGGATTTGAACCTGTGAACTGTCAACCCTCTTCTGATGTCTTTGTGTAACCAATGATTACTTGAATGCTCTGTCCCCTCTCCTGGGTTTGCTGTTACTCTTTGTTTAACCACGTTGCTAGAATCTGTAGAGTAGGCTTATACCCTACAACAAACAACAACGGAGAGACAAATAACCGAATTTTTTAAATGGGCAAGACTTTGAACAGATAACTCTCAAAAGAAGATACTCAAGTAAGTAATTAGCGAATAAACATAAGCTCAGTGTGAAGGAGAAGCAAACGAGTGAGTGGGTGAGCAAGCCCAGCATCCCCAGCCACTGGAGAAATGCAGGTCCAACCACTGCAGACCTAAGGACCAAGCCCACACCCAGATCACCACGATGAGCTGTCGAGAAGGTGCAGAAGCTGGAATCCTCAGACTTTACTGGGAGAAAAGCAAATGATACTATCAATTCGGGCCCTCAGCATAGACCCAAGAGAAATGGAAATGCTATCTACGTAAAGACTTGCATGCAAGAATTATAGCAGCATGACTCATAAGAGCCACAGAGCAGAAGCAATTCCAAACGTCTAACAAGTGATGCACAGGTGACTAAAATGCGGTGGTTTCCATAACGGAGTATTATTTCATCTGTGAAAATGACAGATGAGGCAATACAGGCAATATGCGAAGTGAGCGTAGCACAGGAACACATGCTGCACTATCCCACTGGAAGCAGCGTAACGGGAGTGGGAAATACATATGAAATACCCAGAACTGCCCCGGTGGCCTAGTGGTTGTGCGCGGGACTGCGGCCCACTGGGTTGGAGGTTCAAATCCAGCAGCAAGGCTGGGCCTCCTACTCCCACCAGAGGGCAGTGATACCCCCCACCCCACCCCCCAAAAAATACCCAGAACAGTCAAATCTATATCAACAGAAATATTCATATTGGTCTCTCTGGCTTGGGTAAGGAGAAATTGAAAAATGACTGCTAATTGGGCTGAGGTGCTAAAAACCATCTGAGACTGAAGAGTGATAATGGCTGAACAACTCTATGAATATATTAAAAAATCACTGAATAATAAAGTAAGCCATTTTGTCAAGTTTTATAACAAAAAGTTAAATATGCCAAATATACAAAGGACTTCAAAAAGTTCACAGAAAAATGGAATTAAAAGATCATGAAATTTTTCCATGAACGATTTTAAAGCTCCCTCATATGAATTTAGTGGTACAAGAATGTTTTTTTACCAATAGAGACAAAACATATGAAGTCCAGGATTACATAATCTGAGTGCCTTTTTCAATTGTGCTGTTTTCATCAGTGATTCATTTCCACAGATGCATTAACTCTCCATCTCAGTTAGCACCTTATCAAGGTCTACTTAACAGAACTAATGACCAAAGACATCGATTTATGAAATAATTACTTAAGACTTGTAATGAATCTGTTACTGTAAAGGCTATTTATATATAAGTGACAAATCTAAATTGCTATATGATTTTTATTTTTTTTTGTTACGTGATTTTTAAAACTGTTATTTGAACTGTTACTTTAATCAAGTAAATTACTCATGGTGTATACTTTGATACAAAATGTTTCATTTTCACTTCATGTCAGGATATCTACTGTCTGGCTACAATAAAGAAAAGGTAGGGGGCTAAGGCCCGGTGGCGTAGTGGTAATGCGTGGGACTGCGGCCCACTGGGACAGAGGTTCAATTCCAGCAGTGGGGCTGGGTCTCCTACTCCCACCGCCAAGAGCAGTGATGCACCCCCCCCCCCAAAAAAAAGGTAGATAGATGGAGGGGGTATGGTGTGGTGTGATGCAGGGGGGGTGGGGTGGGGTGGGATGTGAGGCTCCATCAGAGTTCCCTATAGCACTGAGTCTTGACCGTAACGTAATGATCTTCTAGACTGGTGGTGTCTAACCGTGTACATCTTGACCGGCGCCGACAGCCTCCCCTTTCTCCCAAAAGCACGAGCTGGGAGCTTTTAAATAAGACGGTCGTCAGTGTCGCAGAAGACTCACTCGAGCTGCCTTCTACGAGCAAAGTATGAAACTCTGGATCTGAGCATTCTCAAAGTGGACGCCTAGCCTTGCCCAAGGCACTTGTGCAAAAAGTGTTCGCAGAACTAATATTAGTGTGGAAGTTACATAATCTGGTGTCCATTTTCGACTTAAGAGTGAAGGGGTGGAGTTTGCCTGTCAGTCAGGTCGCAGCTTCATGACCTCATTTGGAGGCACCAAGGAGATAAAGAGCTCGCTGGGGGCTGGAGGCAGGACCTTGTCCGCTCCCTGGGAGACTGTGCTGCTGACAAGACACATGAGCTACACTAGAGCCCTAACGCTGCAGGAGCCACGTGGAGCCCCCTTACCATCGCTGAGATGCCTGCACCACCTGCGTCCACAAGACTGCCCACCTGCCGGCCCGTGGTCTTCCTGCATTCACCACTACTGCACGTGTCCAGGGGGCTGAAGAAGACTTTATAGGTTGATTTTAGACATAAGGGCTCATTTTGGACCTGTGACCTTGAGTTGCGCTGGGCTGGGCTGGTTTCTCAACATTCACCTGCTCTTGTACACAAAGCTCTCCTACACCCAGGTGAGTGTCTATGAATGTTTCTCCAGTCTACCCTGACTAGCACAATCAGCATGAAGCTTTCTTCATAGGATGCATGCTAAGGGATATAATGGAAATAGGAGAAAAATAATAATTTCTTATACCACAGTCAAGAAGCTGAATTATGAGCCTCAGTATTGTTTACCATATAGATTGTAGGAAATTTTTCAAAATATGTATTGTTGGAAGATTTGTTTTAATAGTCTGATTAATACAACATAAACTTCTACCTACTTTTATTTTTTTACTTTTCATTTATTTTTTTGGGGGGAGGGGGGCATCACTGCCCTCTGGTGGTCTTGGGAACTACCCAGCGCTGCTCCTGGGAGCCGCTGGATTTGAACCGCCAAGTCCGCAGGCCGCAGTCCTGTACTCAACCACTTACGCCACCGGGGCTCAGTCCTCTACCTAATTTTAATAGGTATAATATCTCCTTTCAACTGATAAATGATTTAGGACATCCTAATATGCAAACCGAGAGGGGATGGGCAAGGATTGATTGTGTACTGTGACCAATTGCACTTTTCTTTTTTTTTTTTTTGGTTACAAGTTCAATCACCCTCCCCTACATGTCCATGCCGAAATAACATCTGGAAATATTAAATATGCATATGGAATCAAATCTTATTAAATGTAAACGCAATGTTACTACGTAAAGAGCGCGTAAGACTTTAAGTACATGAAACTATCTCTTATGAATAATTAGTGTTAAAAATAAATTTGTGAACGTTAGCAGGCTTACCTGGACCACCCAGGGGCTGTTGGCAAAGGCCATGATGTCTCTTTCTTCCCAGAAAAAAGCTGAATCGGACCTTTTGATCATTTCAAACTTACTAAGAAGCTTCATAGCATACACTTTCTGTGATGCCTTATGACGAACCTGTTGGTTTTTAAAAAGCAAATATTAATGCTTTCAGAAGCTAAAGGCAAATAACTGATATTTTAATATGCTAAATTTTACTTAGCTAATCAACAAAAGTTAAAAGCAAGTTTTAAAGAAACATAGGTTAAATTTTCCAACAGCCTAAATATTTTATGAGACGCACAATACCTTTTTAAATGTTACATTCAATATAAAATTATCTCATTTCATCGAAGTAAAACTGAATTCATGGAAGTTTTGTTCTCTTGTGTAATTAAGCTAATCAATGTCAGCAATAGGACATTGTTAAGTTAGAAACTGAAGAATATTTAATCACTCAGGACAAAACTATTTATCTTGAAACATCAATGTACACTAAAATGACCAGATTTTAACATTGGTAAAATGTTTAACATCGTTTAACATTGGTTAAAAACCGGGGGCGGGCGTGTGTGTGTGTGTGCGCGCGCGCACGCATGTATTTCCTTCTCTAGCTTGTCGTGCATTCTTTCCAAAAATTGGGACTTTTTAAAAAATGCCACGGGTCACATTGCTTGAAAGAGGGACGTCTGGTCACTTTAATGTACATGTATCCCTTATTTGAGGTCAGAACACAATGAATTCAGACATCAAGGGTTACTTGTGATGTTTCTTCCGTCACCTTTATGTTTCCTAGTATCTCTTTGTCCAGAGAAAATCAAACACCAGTAACATGGTTAATTTGATAAATCCCTAACTTTTTTACAGGCGTTCCAGTGGCACAACGGCTTGTTTATGCCTAAAAATTGCTAACCACAAGGTCAGCAGTTCAAATTCATCAGCTACCGTGTAAGGTGGGGCTTCCTGCACTTCTAAAAATGTTCAGCTTCCGAACCCTTAGAGAGCAGTTCGACTCTATTCCAGAGAGCTCTGTGTTGCACTGAATTGTTTAGTACGGTTCTCCCAGTCTTTGCCTTTGTGACTCCCATCAAGCACCCTGCTCCTCAGGGGTCCGGCTCAGAAAGAGGGGGAAGACAGCCTAAAGGCATGATAGGATTCAGCTGTGTGGGCACTGTTTCCAGATAACTGTGCCATGCTGCTGGGGGCAAACAGTGAGCCATCGCAGGATCAGGAGGGGTGGAGAGAAGAGCCAGGAGTGGAGTGTCCTTTGGACCTCAGAGCCCTCCTTGATCTGGGGACAGCACGAAGCCAGAAGAGCGGCAGCAGCAGAACTGGGAGCCAAAGCATGAGTCAGGGAGTGAATTCCAAGGCCCTGAGCAGGAGAGGCTAAATGCTGTACTGGCAGGAGGCTGGCTTGTGGAATGAGGGGTGTCACTGGGCACTTAATTGAGGGAGCTGAGTTTGATGCCCCCCAGAACTGAAGTTGAGTGCCTTCAGGCTGACACTTACGATGGAGTGGTATACACCCCTTGGACATTTACTGATAGCCTCAAAAAGGTTTTGTCACAGAGGCCAGCACAAGACACTGAGGTACTGAATGAGGCCTGCTACTGCCCTGACCGACTAACTGTGCCCCGGGCATTTCCCCCCTCCCTTGCAACCCGTTAACTTCTCTCCTCGACTCACGAATCAGGAGAACCATCTGTGCGAGCTGTGGAAGGAATGGTCCAACCCAGTCGAGGGAGTTTTGGGGGTGACAGCTGGAGTCAGAAATGGGAGGAAGGTTGGAGGGCGGGGCATCCCTGCTTTATGACACTCTGATCTCTGCTTTATGACAATCCTAGGAACCCAAGAAGGTCAGGTGGGGCCCCAGGCCATGATTGGTCTTGTTTGTTGGTTTGTTTTTAATGCAGTGCTTTTACTACTTGACATCAGGAGCGACTTAGTCACAATGGCTCCAGATGTGTGGAAGCGTGCGGTTTAGTAGAGAAAAGAGGAAGCTGCACGGAATGAAAAACTTTGCATCTTTAGATGGTTACTTTGGTTCTTGGTACCTGTCGAGGCTGAAAAGCACGTAACAATTGGAGGCAGCTAAGTGGAGGCAGGCTGTTTCTGGAGTGGCCTGCGGCAAAAGCTAGTCTAGTTAAGCAAGATGACTGATGAGGCCAGGGCCTATGGGATCCACCCTAGGAGAAGCCCAAGGCCGTATGCACACAGTTGGAGTCCAAGGTACAGAAGATTAAATTTCAGTGTTATTAAAATGGTTGGGGGCTGAGCCCTGGTGGTGTAATGGTTGAGTGCAGGACTGCGGCCCATTGGCTTGGAGGTTCAAATCCAGCAGCGGCAAGGCTGGGTAGCTCCCACGGCCACCAGAGGGCAGCGATGCCAAAAATAAATAAATAAATAAATAAATAAAATGGTTGAGGGTTATGTGTTTATCTAACAGCACTATGGATAATGAAAGTTTCTCCTACCCAGTCCCATAAAATAAGTTTACATGCATGATGGAAATCAATCTAATTCAAGAGCTTGTAGCCCACATCTAGATACACTTGATGTGATAGATTAAAGTGGGGAGTTGGGAATTGTCTGGAAGTGGAGCCAGAGGCATCTGGAGGCGTCCAGGGAGCCCTGGGCCCCCCTGCACACTGCTGGGAGAACAAGAGGGAGAGGTCGGGGAGGGCAGACGGGCTCTCCGATCACGTTGCTCAGGGTGGAGGAAGGACGATGGATGGGCCATCTCTCTCCTGGCCACAATCACAGGCTGGTTCAAGACTGCGTCAAGGCTACCTCCCCAATTCAGACCTTGACTTTGCCAAAACATCTTTTGATTCTTCTTAATACCCCAAACCTTTCCCCAGGATCTTGATCAGTTCGAGGTACATGTGTGTACACACACATACACACACACATACACACACCCTCCCCCAGCCCCTTCCTGTCATCCATTTGGTTCTAACTCAGAGTCTTGAGGCTAAAGAAGTGTTCCTGTGAGTTTCTGAGACGGTCAAGCCTCCTAGAAGATAGCAGCCTTTCCTCCCACGACGTCCGGCGGGTGGTGTAAAACTGGTGCTGGCTTTGCAATCAGCAGTCCCTAGTTCTGTGTCCCTTCCCAGAGCCCTGGCTACTGACTGCCCACTCGGCTGAAACAGAAACCCCTCAGGGAGCCGTTCTCTGACCACCTATCCCGAGGAGGAGCTCGTTGTCCTCCATTTCCGAGCTCCCTTTACTTCCTTCCTCCTGTCTCCTATGTTAAAATGTAAGGTAAGGTCTAACCCTGCAAGCACAGTGCGAGAGAACGGTCAAGCACCGATACTTTGAATGAACTGACTTCTGAGAATAAATATTCTCTACTTGGTAACTGGACAAACTGAATTTTCAGCTTAAAAAAATTCAAGAGATAATATTGCAAGTTTATTTCTGGTCAAGTACTTCACATGCCCCGCGCCCACACTGACATTCATGCATAGAAGGCACACCCCAGGGCTGTGCACGCCTTCTGCTCCCATAAAGAATGAGGGTCTCGGGAAGCCACAGGGAGAGCCTGCCCTGTCCTAAAAGGCTGCTACACGTTGGAATCGACTTGGTGGCAGTGAGTCCGCTACGGCTTTGAAGCAGGGGAGTTGACAGGCTGGCACAGGGCAGGAGCCGTACAAGGAAGGACCACGTCGCTGGGCCACAGCAACACCGGCTCTCATCCAGATGGCAGCAGCCACGCCCTTCTCCAGGCCCCGCCTCGTGGCCACGTGGCTTCTGTTTCCATGGACCAGGAAGCCCGCCTCACACTCCGCCTCACAGACCCAGCATATCTTAGGGCTGCTCCACAGTTCCCTCTGATTTCCCTGCCTCGGTCTCTGGCCTCAGCCTGGCTCCTTGGCACTGTCCTACTGTCTAAAGCCACAGTCTGGTGCGTCTGGTCTCAGCCTCCACCACTTCAGGCCGAGATCCTGAACGTGCTCCTGAGCTGGCCCTGGCATTTCCTCTGGGTCCAAGTCGACTCTCCTCCAGAGAGGAGTGACTTGGATGGAAGGGCGGGATCGGTCTTGCAGGAGATCACACCTTCCAGGTAACAATGGGAGTAACTCGGTTCATCCCCTCTACTAAAGCTAATCACAGCAGAGACCTCGCTCTGGAAATGAGACGATAGCCACAGGCTTGCCTCACAGAATTACAATACATCACAAAAGGAATTATGGAGAACAGGCCACAATGACACACCAAAAACTGGGGGGATTAAAACATTATAATGCTATCACAATACTATTATTCAGCAGTCAAGTGTCACAGGTAAAGTGTCACAAGTTAAAGACTGATATAGGAAGGCATATTGCTAGCCCCAGAGTAATCGCTAGGAAATAATAGAGATACAGCTAAGAAGCAGAACGATTAAATAAAATGTAATATTTAAAAATATTCAATTATTCTAAATGAGGCATGCAGAAAAACCATATGCCTAATTATAGACAACCATTTTGGTCACAAGGAGCCTTCGTAGCATGTGGTTATATGCTGGCTGTCTTCAGAAAGGTTAGCGGTTCAAAACCACCAGCCGCTCTATGGAGAAAGACAGAGTTTTCCACTTCCCTCCGCAGTTACAGTCTCCGAAACTCACAGGGGCAGTGCTACCCTGCCCTAAAGGGTGGGTCACTATGAGTCAGAATTGGTTCCAAAGCAGGGAGCTTAGTTTTGGACATTAGTCATATTACACAGAAATAGGCTAAATACTATTAATAAGCAGAAATTATCAGACAGGAATACAAAGGAAATGCCAGTTTTATACTGCTTAAATATAAGGCACACATAAGCTGGAAATAAAAAGGTGGAAAAGGCATACCAGGCACACAGCAATGCAGGAGAGGTGCCTCAACAACATCAGTAACAGATAAGGTCAACAAGAATATTACAAGATGTCAAGAGAATATTTTGTAAAGACAAGCAAAAATTAGAAGTGAAGAATCAGATAAATCCAAAATTTCCATTACAAATTTGACACCTCTTTCAGTACTTGGTAGAACAAGTACAGATTTTTTTTAAAAAACAAGTCTAAAAGGCAAACTGCAAACCCAAATCATAATTACAAAACTACTTCATAGGTCAAGTCTCTTCTTGTGTTGACATTCTTCACAGTTTCAAATACACTGGTACAGTACGAGGTTTATATGCAAAAGATTCTGTAATAATGAAGGACCTCAATTATATCCATCTTCCACACTGAATTTCTACACTCTAGAGACAATCCTTCTGATATGTGCACTGGGGTGACTTTAAACAATAAAGAATAATAAACACATCAAGAAGCAAGGTGAAAACTCAAGTGGGGGGCCAAAGGGAAGGAATGATTCTAGTCCTTAAACAAGAGATCCCTCCTTCAACAGAAAGAGCAGAGTTTAATAGACTTGTGCTAAATTATTGTAGCTCATTCTAGTAATGCTGTTTTAAAAAGAGGTTGCTAAAGTACTTCCCCTTCTGTATTGATGCCACGCTTCAAACCTGTACTTCTAAGCACAAATCAAATTTTGAGTCTTTTCTAACCTCGTTAGAGAAAGCTTTCTGTGCAACATTAAGAGCCAGTCAATTAATTATACTGCAATATTATTTAAGCTTCATCAAGGCCATGACAAGAAAAGTCTGAAGAATTCTAATAGCACAGCTACAAAATGAAACTGAAAGTGATTTATTTGTCCAGTGGTACAAAGTATTATAAGCAACTGGCATCTTTTGCATATACAATAACAAGCAAACAGAAAAACCTAGGGAAAAAAGACCATTGATTCAAATTAATAAAAACGATTAAACCGCATTGGGTAAATCTGCTGCACAAAATCTCTTTAAAGTGCTGAAACGCAAGAGAGGAGGCCCCTTTGAGGACGAAGGTGCAGCTAACTCAAGCCATGGTATCTCCATGGGTCACCTGCAGGTGAGTCAGGAAGACTCCACAAAGAACAGATGCCTCGATTGACCACAAAAATAAATCTGTTGGAAGAAGTAGAGCCACAAAGCTCCTTAGAAGCAAGGAATGACAAGACTGGTCTCACATCTTCGGACATGTTATAAGGAGAGACAAGGACAAGGACTCGTGTTTGAAGAAGTAGAAGTGCAGAGAAGAGGAGGAAGACCCTTGAGGAAATAGATTGACAGAAGTAGCTGCAACAATAGGCTCAAACACAACTTTGAAAAGGGCGCAGGATGGGGTGGAGTCTCATTCTGTTGAGACCACTCCGTGCTGGAAGTGACTCAGGGGCACCGAGCAGAAACAGCAGCAAGCTGCCAGTTAGGAAGGGGAGGGGCCGTACGTGGGCTAGCACCTCCACCAACCCTGCCTCGTGGACATGGAGTCAGAAGGACTGGGGGGAGCCTGACGAGCACTACGGAATCACTCACCATCCTCACCAAAGAGCACAGAAGACCCTGATCAAAGGAGTCAGCGAGGCACAGAACGAGAGTTCAAATCCTGATGGGTCCCGGGCTTCCTGAAGCCATGGAGTCTTGATGAATCCCTGGGACTGTCATCCTAGGATAATCTTTAAACCTTAAACCAAAAGCATCCCCCCAGGTAGCTTTTAAAACCAAATATATAGTTTAGCTTAGACAGGAAATGAAGGGAACAATAGTTTATGATAATGGCAGAGGAACACTCTGGGATGGCTCTCTTATAGCCAGAGGAATGGGAAACTGGTCGATTACCAAAGGATTTGCATGATCCACCCAATCACTTGGTGGGTGTCATACAGAAACTGACAAACAAATTTTTAAAATGTCACTGGCTCATAAAGTAAGAATGAGAATCACTACCTGTGGTCTTTCATTAAATAGGATGTACAGAGGCAATAGGAAGTAATACTGGTATTCACTTATGCCATACCTTTAAAATACATTATTGGCAATACTGTCAAGTACCATAATACAACAGCTACTTTATAAAAGCTGGTTTCCTTTGAGCTTTCTCAGAGGACACATCTCTTTTTAAGTGACCTGACCTTCCTCAGAAAATCTATAAATGCATCCTATTCTCCACCTCCTTCTCCTCTATTCATTATGGATGGGTATATGGGTATATTAATACATAGATCAATGATATTCATTGTCATCTTTTCCAGGGTAATGCATTAGAGAATGAGCTTAGAGGTTTTAAAAATTGCAATAGTCTAGTCCTTTATAGGCTTTATGGCTAATTTGATTGACCTCTCAAATGCCAGAGGCCTCTTCTGAATAAGAATCATGGGGTTGGTACAAGGATAAAATAATAAATATAAATGCTTAGCACAATGAAATGTCAACTGGTTCTAACCCAGACAAATAGAACTGAGGCTATTCTATCATAATCTGAATGTGTTTGCTCACTTACCATTCTGAGGTCACCAAAAGGTCAAACATTTTGTCCCTCTTTCAATATAACCAATCTTAGTATCTCTAATTTATAATTTTTAAAGGTGACATGGGCAAAAACACTATATGAGTATAGAAAAAAAGCAAAGAAATAAATATCAACATTTTCAAAAAAAACTAACACTGGTCTTTCCTCAACTCACAATTAAAATTTTAAAACCTGTAAGTTTTGTTTTTGTTTTATTTGGGGGCGGCATCATGCCCTCTGATGGTCATGGGAGCTACCCAGGCTTGCTCCCAGGCTGGATGTGAACCGCCAAGCACATGAGCCGCAGTCCCACACAACCAATGCACCATCAGGGCTCAGCCCTGTAAGTTTAAAAAAAAAAAAAAAACAGCTAACAATGGCTATGCCTTGCTGATGGCATAACCCACTTGTAGTGTTTATTGTTGTTTTTGGTTGTTTGTGTTTTACTTTGGAGGAGTTGGGGGGGTGGCGTTTTCTATAGCTAGCATATTGTTTTCTCAAAAAAAAATTTATTTTTTAAGTAGATGAGGTATTCTTAAGTGGAGCCAGAGATGTGTTTGGAAAATCCTAAAATAGACCTCGATCTCTGGTCATACTGGTGAACAAAAACTCTTGAAAATCATGCTGACCCAAACCCACTGCTTGTTGGCCTTCTGGTGCCCTTGGGGAAGAGAGAGAACTGTCCCAGAGCATTTCCAAGTCTCTCAATCTTTCCTGAAGCAGGCTGCCACCTCCTCCTCTCAAGAAGCACTGCCAGCCTCTGGAATAGCAGCCGTGCACTCAACCAGGGCACTACCAGAGATCGTTAGTCTACCTCGAAGACCCACAAAGTCCCCCTTCTCTCTCAGTCTCAAGATAGGGTGGTGGGGGCATTTAAATATGAAATGGAGAGGAAAGAAAAACTGAACCAACATGTTAGAGTAGTGCCATTGGGCTGGAACAACACGTGCAACTGCAGGGATAGAAAAGTATCGGGTACACGGTCAAAACATAATTTGTGTTCAGCTGAGTTTGGATAGGATGAAGCAACCTACAGTTCTAAAGTAACAATGATGGTGAAACACTTTTCCAGAAGTAGAAAACACTAAACACAAATCAGGTCTTATAACATGGCCCATCAAGTGTCAGCTAAAGATATGGGTGCTACAGTGGTAAAGAAAGTGGGTGGGTGCCTGGCTATTAGAAAAAATAACATCTGGGTTCTTAAAGGCTTATCCTAAAATAGTCATCTAAGTGACGCATCAGCTAAATCCACACAGATGACACATACCAGCCTATGTGATCTAAGAATTGCAAATAATAAAACAAACCCTACAGTTGACATTCTGGACACCTGGTTAGCAGAAGGATGACACTGAAAGCCAAAAACTCATTCGCAGGACGCCCCCTCAAGCTCGAAGCCGCAGGTGAATGTCCTCTGACTACGGTCCAGGGATGGGAAAGGCCTTGTCATCAGACAGAGGACTTTAGGGGAACCCCTGCAGTTGTAGTTAGGTCAAAATGTAAAACCTTTTCATGTGATTTCCCTCGAGTCAATGTACAATTGTTCCAGTTTTTAATATTTTCTGCTTGGTCTGGGACCGTGGCTTTTTCATTTCAATCTATCATTTCTTTTTTTGGGGAGTGGGGGAGAACACTGCCTTCTGGTGGGCGTGGGAGGCCCAGCCTTGCTTCTGGAGAGCTGCTGCTGGATTTGAACCGCCAAGCCAGTGGGCTGCAGTCCCACGCTCAACCACTGCGCCACCGAGGCTCAGCCCACAATCTATCATTTCTGTAGGGCCATTTGTCCTTTGCTTTGATTGTTTACGTTTTTCTGTATATGAAACCCATGATAAAGCTATCGAGACAACAATGGATTAATAGTTTCAAAGGGGCATGGCAGGAGAGCTTGGTGGAAAATGAGGAACTGAATGCAAGTGCAAAGAAAATGAAATGTCCTGGAATCGGTCATGGTGATGGTTGCACAACTTCCATGAAAGTGACTGAACTATTGAAATGTGTGATATGTGAATTATGTTGGTGACACTTAATTTTTAAGAAGAGGTGCTCAACACATGACATGGAAATTAAAGAGTGGCTTGCATGAGAGTGATGATGGTGAATGCTGGTGGGGGTGGGGATGCCAGAGAACTACTTTGAAACAAATAACAGCAGGGTTACTGAAAAAGGAAGGAGAAATGAGGGTGACTCTTTAAATTTGGAGCAATTTACCAAGATGGCGAAGCTAAGAGAAGGAACAGGTGTGTGGGGGAAGACTGAACTTTGACATTTTCACACACGTTGGTCAGGCCCCTGACCCTTCTTAATGTCGATGTCAAACAAGTCATATGAATTGAGAGCGCAAAGTAGAAAGTTCTGGTGGGAGCTATAAATTGAAGGCTTGATGTCATACATGAACTCATCATGGTAAAGAATGCAGGTTAAAGAAAAAGTCCAGACTCTGGGTTAACTGCAAAGGGAACACTAAAGAAACGGAAAGGGCACTGAAGCACCAGTAGCACCGAAGAAAGAGCTGCTTCAAGAAGACCTGAATGCTGGGGCTAACAGTTTGAGCACGGTGAAGTTGAACTACCAAGGAACCAATAAAATCATAGATAAAGCCCTATATTTATGGGCAGAGAAAAATGGTTGTGACTACCCAACAAAAATAATGAACTCTGCTCTTCAGAGCTTAAGTTCGCTGGGTTCAAGACCTTTGGAAGGTTACTGAAGATTCTCTACATGAATTCCCCATTAGTAAAATGAGCATAATAGTAATATCTCCTTAGAAGAAGGAACTGTTCTAGTGGCTTGATGCCATCAAGACAGCTTGCCCTGACAGCAACCCTACATGCCACGGAACAAAGCCCCCCCCCCCGGCCACCGTGATCCACACAGTGGCTATGTGTGAGTCCCTTACTACAGTCATTGTCATCCATCTAATGGGGGGAGGGGGGCACGCTACTTTTAGGCTGCCCAATTCCTTGACACCAAGATGGTCTAATTTCAAGGACTACACTCTCCTGAAAACATATCCAAAGCGCGTGAGACAAACTCTAACCATGTACATTTCTGAGGGGCATCCTGGTTGTACTTCTTTTCAAACAGATGGGATCTGGTAGCCCAGGATACTTCCAATAGTCTTCAGCACCACACACCTGAAAGAAGCAGGTCTTCTTCAGACCTGCCTTATTCGCTGGCTTGCTTTCACAAGAGGTGGTTGAAAATACTCTGCCTGGAGTGAGGCATCTTTACTCCTCAAAGTGGCATCTTTTTGTTTTTTTCAAAGTGGCATCTTTACTCAGTATTTCACAGAGTTCTTGGGCCATACATCTCCCCAAAGTAACACATGCTCTGATTTCTTGGTTGCCATGTCCCCAGTAATGATTGTGGATCCAAGTAAAATGAAACCCTTGAAATCCTCCAACTTTTCCCCACATATCATGGTGTCTAATTGGTCCATTAATGAGCATATCTTGTTTTGTTTACATTCAGTTTTAAGCGATCGTCGTTCATCTTTATCAGTACCTGCTTCAAGTTATCTTAACTCTAAGGAAGCAGGGTTGTGCCACTTGAATATTTCAAGCTGAATGAATCTTGAATCCTGATACTCTGGTCTTCTCCAGGAAGGCTCCCTATTGGTATGAACTCTTCCGTCTAAGTGGTGAAGAAGTAGGGAGAAAGGAGAAAATCTTGGCAGACATTTTTCCTAATTTTAAGTCATCCTCCTTTATTTTGTTCAAATTATTGCCTTCAAGTCTAAGTACAGGTTCTGGATGAGCAAAATTAAGTGTTCTGAAATCCCCGTTCTTCTCAACGTTATCTCTAGTGTTATGATCAATACAATCAAATGCCTTTGCATAGTCAATAAAGCACAAGTAAACATCTTTCTGGTATCTTGCTTTTAGCCAAGATCCATCTGATATCACCAACAGTATCCCTTGTTTCATGGTCTCTTATGAATCCTGATCGAATTTTGGGCAATTGCCTGTCAATGCACTGTCAAGTAACCACTTTTGGATTATCTTCAGCAAAATTTGACTTGCATGTGATAATGAAATAATTTGATACTTTTCACATCCTACTGAGTTGCCTTTCTTTGCAATGGGCACAAGCCTTTAAGACCCTAGATGGATTTCTTCCAGTCAGCGGGAAAGGGAACTACCTTCCAAATTTCTTGGCATAGTCTAGTGAGTGCTGCCAGTGCCACATCAGCTTGTTGAAACATTTCGATTGCTACTCCATCAATTCCATTATTTTCCACTAATGTCTTTACAGTGCAGCTTAGATTTTTCTCCAATATCATTAGTTCTTGATCATAAGCTACGCCTCCTATTGGTGGAACCAACACTGGTCAACGATTCTTTTTGCACAGTGACTGTGTGTTTTTTTCCCTGTCTTCCAGTGATGGTTCCTGCATCGTGCAGCATCTTCCCCATAGGATATTTCAATATTGTAGCTCGAGGTTCTTTTTACTGGAGACACACTGAAGAGGCTGTTCTCCAGCCGCCCTTTGAAGCTAAGCCTGGTCATTTACTCTTGATGATTTTTCCCCTCTGCTCTAGCTACTCTTCTTTGAAAGGAATGCTCCAGAGTTTCTAACATCCACTTTTGTCCTTTTATCTTTCCTCTCTTTTTTAAGGTCTTGCTTTCATCATGTATGCGGTTCTTGAATCGTTCCATAACTCTCAGGTTCCCGCTCATTAATTTTCAATGAGTCGTGTCTGTTCCTGAGAGGTCTCTAAAATCAGGTGGCATGTACTCAAGGCTGTGCTTTGGTTCCTATGGACTTGCAACAAATAATGGTCTGTTCTATCCAGTCTGTCCGGCCTTGCTTTGGCTGATAATAATGAGTTTCTCTGTCATCTCCTCCTATAGATGTCTTCAATCTCATGCTTGCTTACTCCCTCTGGCACGTTTCCTGTATGCGGTTGCAGCTTATGTTGTTGAAGCTTTTAGTCTTTCAGAACTCTATTATATACCATATATGATCGTGTATAAGCTGAGTTTTTCAGCATATTTTAATGTAGTTTTTGTGGTGACATTAGGTACCTCACAAGTACTCCCTCAATGAAAGAACACTTTGTTCTATTAAACTGGCATTCCATGACGCTCACCTGCCCGATACAAACTCTGAAGACAAATGGGCGCATAAGCAAATGTAGTGAAGAAAACTGATGGTGTCTGGCTATCAAATGACACCACGTCTGGGGTCTTAAAGGCTTGAAGGTAAACATCTAGCTCAAAAGCAACAAAGCCCACATGGAAGAAACACACCAGTTTGTGAGACCATGAGGTGTTCAAAGTATTAGGTTATCAGGCATCAAAGAATAAAAATCCTATCATTGTGTGCCCATAATACCAATACAATCGCAGAAGACAAATAGGTGCAGAAACAAACATAGAGGAGAAGGCTGATGGTGCCTAACTACCAAATGATAAAGCATCTGGGGTCTTAAAGATTTGAAAATAAACAAGCAGCCAGCTAGCACAGAGGCAGCAAAGCCCACATGGAAGAAGCACACCAGCCCGTGTGATCACGAGAGGTCGAAGGGAGCAAGTATCAAGCACCAAGGAACAAGAATCACTATGAATTCACATCACTATGAATGAGGGGGAGTGCAGGGTGGGGATCCAAGACACATTTGTGGTCAATTGGACATCCCATTACTGAAGGGCAGTGGGGAGGGGACAGGCCAGTCAAAGTACAGTAAAGTAACGATGAAACATACAACTTTCCTCTGGTTCTTTTTTTTTGGGGGGGGGGGGGCAATCACTGCTCTCCGGTGTTGGGAGTAGGAGGCCCAGCCCCACTGCTGGAATTGAACCTCCGTCCCAGTGGGCCGCAGTCCTGCGCACAACCACTACACCACCGGGGCTCAGCCCTCCTCTGGTTCTTAAAGTCTTCCTCCCCCCCAACTATCATGATCCCAATTCTACCCTATAAATCCAGCTAGACTGGTACAGGCAGAAACTGGTAGCACAGGAACCCCAGGACAGATGAACCCCTCAGGACCAATAATGAGTGTAGAGATACTGGAAGGGAGAAGGGGAGGTTGCATAGAGAGGGGGAACCAATTACAAGGGTCTACACATAACCTCCTACCTGGGAGTATGGACATTGGAGGAGTGGGCAAGGAGACATCGGTCAGTGTAAGATATGACAGAATAATAATTTCTAAAATGTCAAGGGTTGTTGGGGGAGGGGGAGGATGTAGGAGGGGAAAAAATGAAAAGCTGATGTCCAGGGCTTAGGTGGAAAAGCAAATGGTTTGAGAATGATGAGGGCAGCAGGCATGTGAAAGTGTTTGGCATAATATATCTATGTATGGATTGTGATAAGCAATGTGAGAGCCCCCAATAAAATGATTTAATAAATTTTAAAAATTAAGTGCTTCGGCTGATTTTCAAGTCGATTTATCCTCAAGTACATACAGTAATCATGTCCAGCTTCATTTCTAACATGAAGGCCATATTTTCCAGTTCCTGCTTGCTCCCAATTTTCACATTCCAATCTCCAGTAATGATCAGTGCACACTGATTACATGTTGTGCTCAATTTCAGACTGAAGAAGTTAGTAGAATTCTCCATTTCCTTCATCACTAGCTTTAGTGGTTGATGGGAACATCTGAATGATAGGTGCAACAAGTGGACTTCTTTGCAGACATACAGCTATTATTCTATCACAGACAGCACTGTATTTGAAGATAGTTCTTGCTATGTTCTTGACAATGAATGTGACACTGTTTCTTTCATAGTTTAACCATATGATGTTCTGACAAAAAACGGCCATGAGTACCTAGGATGGATCTCGGTTCTTTCTGACAAGTTCCAACTTTTCTATAGACATATTTGCAGCATTCCATGTTCCAACTGGTCATGGAGGTTTCTAGCTATGTCCACCCTGGTTTTGAGTCCTGCCCAATGGTCCTGAAAGCTTTGCTCTATCCACATCAGTAAGAGGAGGATGCTCTTCCCCAGGGGTAATCGGAGTGCCTTTAAACGGAGTGGCTCATCTGAGAGCACCATATCTGACAATGTTCCACTGCTGCTCATCAGGGTTTCAGTGCCCAGTGCGAGAAGGACATCGCCTGTTTCTCCTTCCTCGCTCGGTGATTTCCCACAGTGGGAGATCCTGCCCCACTGGGAGACACTGCTGGAATGATCCAGGGGGGACTGCAAAAGCAGACACTTACATTTCATTCTGGATTATGGGCTGTGGCACAAGAATTTTTAATTCTTAGAGGGCACTGTGGTACATTTCCTTGTAGAAGCAGGGCAGAAGACCACATAAGTTTGGGGACCTATTTCCTATCTGTTCTTAGGCGGGGATTTCCTCTGAAATCTGCCCATCCTGGGTGAAGATTCTGCTGTTACTGGAAATGTCAGTGGCGTAACTCCCAGCATCCCAGCAACATACAAAGGACATACTGGCAGACAAGCGGGTTCCACCAAACAGACTGTGGTAAAGCTCCAAAGAGAGTAGAATCAAATGGCCATGGAAGTTTTGAAAATAAATAAATAAATCATGTCAAAAACCTTCTTGGTGTAAAAGTCTTAAATTGTACATCTATTTTTTTTAATCGAAAAAACTAATAGTAATAAAACCCAACCTAAAAAAACTTTGGAATTTTAGAACTTTTCAATCTGGACAAAATGCCTTTTTTTTTTTTCAGATGAAGAAGACTATTCTCCAATGTGAGGGAACTTCAACCAGTTGTTGAAATTTTTCATTATCTCTGAAGTCACATTTTCCGCAGTATTATTTTTTTTGCAGGCATCATGTAAGCTAAATGACTTGGCATTTTCCACATGCAGCTTCCTTTGGGTTTGCACTCGCCCACGCCACGCCCACCTCTTGCCGAGGCTCGCCCTTTACAGTGTAGCTCCAATGTCCTTCTCTCACAGCAGGGCTGCTCTAACTCCATCGGAGTCAGGCTGTCAGGGGGCTGGAGAACAGTTGCCACTGGATCTGTTTCAACTCTTGGGAACTGTAAGTGTGCACAATCCGACTGCACACCACAGGGGTCTTCGTGTTTGCACCTATTTAGAAATACACCAGCATGCACCTGTGGGTGGTTTCTAACTAACTAGTAGTCAAGTATTTGCACCAGCCTGACTCCTGGCTCAGATGCAAACTCCCCGCCGCCGCCCCCCCCCCCCACCATATTCTCTGTAGTATCCAGATCTTTTTCTTTCATAGTGTTGATCGTAGCATGAAATTACAACGTCACTTGTTTAAAGACTCTGGTGACTACAAGGAGGCCAGGGATGGGGGTGGGAAGAGGGAGAGAGGGGTGGGAAAATAAAAATAAAATTTTACTTGTTTAATGATGGATTATCTTGAGAAGAGTGCGAACTCCAGAACACTTCCTTGTGCTCATGCAGAAATTGTACGTGGATCGAGAGGCAATTGTGCGAACAGACAAGGGGAATACTGCATGGGTTAAACTCAGGAAAGGGGCGCGTCAGGAGTGTATCCTTTTACCAGTTACTCAATCTGCATGCTGATAAATAATCAGAGGAGCTGGATTCCACAAAGAAAGATGTGGGAGTCGGTCTGGAGGAAGGCTCACTGACAACGTGGGGCAGGCAGATGACACTGACACATCTTGCTTGCTCAAAGTGAAGAGGGCTTGAAGCAGGTGCTGATGAAGATTGAGGAGCACAGCCTTCTGTATGGATCACAATTCAACATAAAGAATTTCTACATCCTCACAACCGGACCAATAAATAACATCATGATAAGTGGAGAGAGGATTAAAGTTGTTGAGAAGTTATTGCTGCTTGGATCGACAATCCATGTCCTATGACCCTGGAGATCACAAGACAGTGCTGCTTTAGGTAGATTCACAACACGAGACTTCTTCAGAGTACTGAAAAGCAAGCATGTTACTCTGGGGACTAAGATGCTCCTGATCCAAGTCACAGCATTTCCCATTGCCTCACAAGCATGAAAACTGGACACTGAATAAGGAATCGATGCATGTGAATTGTGGTGCTAGAGAAGAATACTGGAAGTGCTATGGACTGCTATAGGGTCAAAGCAATCCACACTGTTCAGCTGGCCTGCTCCTTCATAGCAAAGATCAAGGAATTTCATCTCACATACTTTGGTTATGTTGTCAGGAGATCAGACCCTGGAGAAGGACATCATGCTTGGTGGGGAGGCAGGGAAAAAGAGGAAGGCCCTCACAGAGAGAGCAGATGGGCTGACAAAGCGGCTCCAACAACAAGAACAACATGGGAACGACCGTGAGGAAGGCCCGGGGCCCGGCAGTGTTTCCTTCTGTGTTGTGCATGGGGTCGCCTAAAACAAACAACACAGCTATTCTCCAGGGACTGCCACTTCCAGAAACGCAGGGACTATGTTGCTGAATTCTTAGAGGTAAGCACAACTCCTATAAGAGACTCTGGGGTTAAGCATTTCATGACTAGACAGATTAAAAAAAAAAACGCGATGTGTGTCTGACGACTAACTACTAATGTTTACTGAACATTTACTGTGTTCCAGGGACTGCCGCAAGTGCTTTATATATATTTTAACATTTAATTCTCACCGTAATCCTATGAAGTATGAATGCTATTTTAACTTAACAATAAAGGGAAGTATAGAGAGATTAACATGCCTGAATCCACAAAGTTAGTTAGTGGCAGAGTCAGAATTTAATTGCAGACCATCTGATTCAAGAGCCTATTTCTTAAGCTGGCCATGGCAGCATTCAGCTAAGCAAAGGAAGCTAAATGCAAGGTCAATGGTTCCAGCTCACTAGTTAGTCTGAGGGGAAACAAAGAAACTGTCTGAATCCATACAGACCTAGGGCCTCTGAAATCCCACAGAGCGCCCCCACAAGTGGGGACTGTCAATGGCAGTAGGTATATATGTTATGGCTGTTGTGATAAAAGCACTGTCAAAAAGAAAATTTTAATTGTATATGGTGATCAGTGAGCACTGTATAGCAGTGTAATTTCAACTTGATCACAGAAAGCATTTCACAAGCAAAGACAACTATGTACCTACAATGGCAAACTTTCTTCACATGACTAGAAAAATACATAAATCATTTTTAAAAAACAAACAAAACCCAAAGGCACTACTCCTGAGTCATTCTGACAGTGTCCCCCAGGAGGTCCAGTTGGTTCTGGCAGAAGCAAACTGCAGAGTTGGTGAGCTTGATCACGAACATTTCAGTTAGCAGCTGGGGACCCTTGTGCCACCAAGATTCAAGAAAATACAGATGTGCCAAATGTGAAAACCCCTCCATTTCCACCATATGAACTTCTCTCCTACATGCAGACCCATCTTTAAAAGGCTGTGGAAAAAGCACGTGGCCCTTCCATGCTCACGCTGCATTAAGAGCCCCTGCATTAAGGCAACAGAGCCAAGAACTAAGGCCAAAACAAACATTCTGAAAGTTCTTGGACCAGGTCATCAGATTGATGGGATGTTAAAATATTTTTCATTTTTAAAAACATGTGACTTTGTATCTGCATGTTTTGTGGTCAAAACAAATCCGGGGATGGAAAATTATCAACCAAAAGCTTTCTATCACTTTCTTTTCCTTTCTTTTCTCTAGTTTACTGAATTTGCATGATCAAATGAATGGAAAAGACAACATTGACAACTTTGCCACAAACATGACAAGTCAAGGTCTATTATATTTCCTATTAAATGCATAACCCCAAATTCTCATCTCTCTTCCTTAATTACACCAACTCATAATATGCACAATGTATGTGTTTCAAAGATATGTAGTATGAATCCATGTATCAAATGAAACCCACTGCTGACAAATCCATTCGAATTCATGTTGACCTTACACAGAGTTGCCAAAGCTGTAGATCTTTGTGGGCACAGTCTCATCTTTATCCTGCAGAGGTACTGGTCCACTTGGAACCGCTGACCCTGTTAGCATGTCAGTGTTTACCCAACAGTACCACCTGAGCTCCTGAAACATCAAATAGCTTACAGGCGCACTCTCACCCTGGTCAGTTAATTCCTTACTTCACTGCATCCTCAACAATGACCCCTGAGATAGGACCCATGACTTCTGGTCTACAGGCTGGAACTCTAAATGGCCTGGCACTCACTGCGTTAGGTAAGGCAGAAAATGGCAGGGCTGAGATTCAACCACTCTCTGTGTTCCCTATGAGATCCATCGTCACTCAATTCTCATCATGTCTAATCTCACTAGAACATCTAAAATCTAATACTCACCGAGGCATTGTCACTTTTACTAAAATGAAAGTGGATTATTGCAGACACAATTAGAATAAAATGTAACACCTTATCATGTGATCTCCCTTTTGATGTATTTTAAATTTTTCCTAGTTTTTGTAACACTTTTTGTTTCCTTTTCAATGGAAGTTTTTCTGCTTTACTTTGTTATTGTTGGTGGTTTTTCAAATGGTTTTTCTGTATGTGAAATCCAGAATACGTAACTTTAGCACAGTACCTGGATTGATGGCTTCTTGGGGTACAGTGGGGGGGGGGGGGCATGGGAGCTAACAACAGTGAGCACAGAATGAAGAAAACGTTCTTAGATGTGCTGATGACTGTACAACTACCCATAAGGTGCTTGAACTATGGAATTGTATGGTTTGTTGACCATAGGTCAATAAAATTGTTCTTAAAAAACAAACCAACCAACTCAGCACAGTCGATGCAGCCCTTTCTCTCAGACTGAGGCCTGGTGACCGCAAACCTCAAATCCCAGCCGTCACATAGACGGCGTTACTGAACACCTCGTGAGCACGCCCGCCATCCGTTTCCTATACTGTACCTCCTCTTCAAATGAGGAAAGACCATTTGGGATTGATCAAAGATTCTAGGCACAGCCCAATCACCTCAAAATAAAAGAAGTTGACTACACTACCTTAGGCATTTTACTAAACCTTATTCACCAAAAAATGAAACTCGCTGCCATCAAGTCCATGCCAGCTTGCAGCGAGCCTGTAGGACAGCGCAGAACTGCCTCCTGTGAGTTTACGAAACCGAAACTTTTTATCGGAGTGGAAACCCCTGTTTTATTAAAGCAACTCCAAGTTTATTTATTGTTTTAGACTGCCATATGATTTAGGGGGGCTTCCAGTGCATTATGCTTACACTATGCACTAGTCTAGTAAGTGTGCAAAAACACTAGGACAAGAGTTTGAACTACTGAGAGAATACCAAACTGTGGCACAGAGACACGAGGTAAAATGATGCTAACAGACTTGCTAGTTGAAGCCCTGCCGCAAGCCTCCAATTTGTTTAAAACAAAAGCAAAAGCATCTGTAGGGTGCAAAAAAGCCAAGTGCAATGAAACAAGACATGCCTGGACTATTCAGTAATGGGGTCCTTGAATCATTTACTGTGGCTAAATTTCCAAGTAGCTTTCAGGATTTGCACTGATCATTTAAAACCACTAGTTTATTGCATTCGTAAATCTCATACTTAAGTGTCTTAACAAGCTATCATTTCCCCCATAAATATCATTAATAAAATATTAACCTGTAAGAGCCCTGAAACGTGTTCCTGGAGATCTCTGTCCGCCGTACCCCGGGTACCTTCACCAGTCTTCACCCAAGACAGTCCCCAGTTCACAAGGTCAGATCCTTGTCTTTAAGAATGTGTAGGTCAGTTGGGAGAGGTGCCTGTGGCTCTTAGTTAACTTTATTTTGGTCTAAGAAAAGGCTAGAAGTTTTTCCAATTATTTCAAATCCACACATGAATGTGTTTGGGGAGAATTTGTTGCGTGTCGGGAATGGTGCAATCATTTCACAACGAGGCAAACAGAAATAAAGCAGATTCCAGGTCTAAACAGTATGGCCTACCTCAGAGACTGAGTGATGTCAAAGCTGGCAGTCAACAGCACGGCTGGGAATGTGGACAGCTCTCCATGGTCCTACCAAGAATCCGACCTCCCATACCAGGTTCCTGGTAGGCTCACTGTGTCCAGTCAGTCACCCCATAGTTTTTCCCATGCTAATTACCATGACAAACCATTTGAATTGTAAGGGTTCAGGTCTATTTGTGCTTACCTTCGTAGCCATGACAGACTGTTTCAAATTGATTTGGTGCCCTGCTTTAAGGACAAGGAAGAGTTTTATGTATGGTGGATGTTTACAGCCCAAGGAATATCTGTCATATCAGTTAGGCTGTTGCCTAGCCAAGCACTTATTTAGTTGACATTTCTTATTATTATCCTCAAATATGTCAGGCTTTGTCGTTCATTTACATGAAATTTTACAGCACGACCCTACAGCACACATGTATTACACCGAGTGCAAGTTCAGTGGTCAAAGAGGGAGTAAGGTAGCGGCACGAAGGAGGTCTGCCTACTGCATGGTCGTAAAGAAACCCACACCATCTCATACCAATCACTTCTTCTCTCCATGCTCCGTCAGACGGCCTCACAGAACCTGACTCTGAAACTCGACTGTGACCAATGGTGGAAGAATCTCACATAATGATAAAAACGGAACTAATGCTCGTTTAGGGATGAAACAAGTACCATTTGCTGCAAAAAAAAATCGTAACATTTCAAAATGGTACTACTTTGGCCGACAAAGATAAACTTGGGGTTTATTTTTAGTCATTAAAAATCTTAATTTCTCATACACTTAAACAAATCTCTATTAAGCACATGTTATTAGCTTGAGTGTGTTAAATAAAACAAAGTATTTCCGATTAAGTATTCACATGTGCGATCAAGTTGACCTATATTCTGGAATTTTTAGTGATTCAGAATAAAAAGAAGCCCGGAGCTTAGTGCACACTTCCCTCCTTTCATAGGTACAGGGCACTGAGGCTCAAGTCTTAGAGTCGAAGAGGTTGACAAATCAAACTCATAAAACCACCTTCTGGCAAGACTGGGCAGAGAAGTTCAATCTATTTAGCTACAGCTGCTTCACAAAAGCCATGATGTCAAAAATAAAAAGAACAGCCACAGAACTTTCTTACCAATTGGACTTCACCAAAAGCACCTCTTCCAATGACTTTCACAACGTCATAGTCTTCTGCCTTCATCTGCAAACCTCTGATTTTTTCCACAATTTTCTCATCTATAATAAAAGACAGCATTTTTGGCAATCATATTTAAACAACGCTTTTAATAATCACTCTATTTATAAACAAATTTTATGTTAAGAACCAAGACTGTTTCCAACTACCCTGTTGCTTTTAAAAGCTGCCGGCTTAAAAAAATCTTAAGATAACAAATAATCTATCAACAAACAAAAATTCTCTATAGTTACAAACACATGTAAAAAAAGTGCATATTACCAAAATGCTAAGTTACTATTTTGACTCTTTGCTTAGCAGATTCATTAACTGACAGAGTGGTGACCCAAAAAAATCTTTATTCATAACCCAGATTTTAAATTACTTCCAAACATCATGCCGGTAGTGAATTTTAACAGTCTTGTAAATGAAAATATAAATACAGAAAAGATTGTTTAATTAAGAACATATCCCAAGCTCTGACAATTTCAATTTAAGAAGTTTATATTATATCATATTGGCTTTGGGAAGGTCTTAAAGTTTTGGAATTCAACTTCATTTACTATTTTATTATGTCATCATCAGCACACAAGTATCTATATTAAGAACTAGCACCTACAATAATTGCCATCACAATGTTTTTCGTGAACTGTACTGAAATGCCTACATTTACAAACATAGGCTCTTGGATCTCTTGATCATGTACAGCAATCCCTTAGAGTTCCAACTGTATTTAAAACTTCTCTTACAAGTATAGAATCTACTCTGAAGTAGTCTAAAACTGATACACAGTTTGAACTTTACCCCTACTTTACACCATACTACTATTTGGTTCTATAATCTTCCTTTGGAAATAAAGGAACTGAGTCTTTAAGTGTACCAGATAGCTAAAAATAAATTAATTAATTAAACATCTATTTGTGAACTATAATACTAATCAAATAGTAATCTCTTATCAAAAGACTATGTGACCAGATATGAAGTTTAAACACAACTTACATCTATTTAAGAAATTATCTATATTCTTGTTTTTCCTCAAAGCAGGAAAATCCAAATCAAGGACCAAGGAATTCAAGCCATCCTGTTTCACAAAAAGAAAAAAAGAAAAAAAAGAGAGAGAGAGAAAGTTGTTACAATTCCCAAGTATTCCAATAGTGTCTTTTTGGATGTTGTTCTCATTGAATAAATGTCAAGTCATATTGATGTAAGATTGCCTAGAAGCAAGCTCCATGGGTTTTCCAACCACTGCCAGAGAATATTAAAACTGACCCTGATCATGTATTATATTCTTGATCCACTCCAGCACAACCAGATGCCTAAGATGCCGGCAATCGAGGCTGTGTCTGTATGGGTCTTCCCTCTACAATCCACGCCATTCTTGCTACACTCTGGAACTGCAAGGCAGTAGTGATCGCGGCACACCTACACAGTCCCTTCTGCCATCCTTCCAGAACTGAAATCTGGGTGGCTGTTTTCGAATGGAATTGCTTCCTCCTGAAACACTCTTTGAAAAAGGCGTCGGCAGAAATGATAACAGAAGTAGAATTGTCTTTTTCAGAGAATTTTGTTTTCTAAATTCAGACTTAGAACCTTGAACTGCATCCTCCTCTTTGTCTCTATTATCTACTGACCTCCTCCACCTGTAGCACTTTGTCTTGGCTTAATGCTTCTTATTGTTGTCACTTCTGTCCTCACTCCATGTACAGAGATGAAAATAATGGTTAAGATCCTGTGGTCTGGGTCGAGTTTCTTAGGGTGAAACCCTGACTTCATACATGTGTGCTTTGGGGAAACTGCACCATAATTTCCTTGTGGTGGAAATTGAACACACAGAGAGTGCATGTTCAAAAAGTGTGTGGAAAATGGAATTGAAAAACAAACACTTCCACAAACATTTTGAAATCCGTATGAACACACGCGCGCATGCACACATGGGCAAAACAAAAAGTATTGCTGCAAAATCATAGAAACCTTTGTTTATAAAAATATCAAACTTGAAACTAGTGCTTTTCAACATAGCAGTCCATCTAGGTGCATACACTTCTGAGTACAGGGATTCTCTTCCATCTTTCTAGGAAGAACTCTAGGCGTTTTCATTTATGCCATGTCAAATGGGCAGTTTGAGCATCCTTGAGGGACTGAAATTGTGTCACTATGAAATGACCTTTGAATTTGAAGAACAACAAAGCCTGAAGGGGCGAGATCAGGGTTGTCGAGGGGGTGGCTTAAGATTTCCCAATGCAATTCTCAGAGGTCAGTCTTTGCCACATTGGCGAGATGGGCAAAAGAGTGCCCTGCAGACTTTCCTGGTCTTTTGCTCACTGATGAAATTTTAAATTCCCCTAAAACCTCTTCATAATAAGCTCCTATGTTCACCCTGTGCCCTTCAAGAAAACCAATGACAACTATCTCTCTGGAATTTCAAAATACAGTCACCGTCACCTTCTGAGCTGACCTCCCTACCTTGATCTGTGGCTCAGCAGAAGCCGTTACTTTTTATGTACTCGAACTCTTACCATTTTATTAAGTAATCCTTTTATAGGGAGCGCATACAGCTGTAACAACTCATAATTAAATTCAGTCAAGCAGCATTGTACAGTTGCTGCCACAGTTTCCACATATTTTCTTTCTTCCTGAACTCCTTGATATCAGGTCCCCTTTATCCCCTCCTTCCCCAACCAAGAGTCTTTATTGTTTTTAATATTTATTATCATCATATCTTTCCCCCTCCAATAAATCCATTCACCTACAATTCTGTTGCCCACTCTCCTTGAGTGGGGTTATAAAATCATCTTTGCTATCAGCACGCCCTCTCCATCCCCCCCACCCCACCCCCACCCCGGCCCGGGCTTCCTGTATTCTCAAGGAGACATTACTCCCGTAACTGTCTCTGAAGGGTTATCTATCTTGGCTTGCATGCATCAAACAATTCTAAAGTAAACAAATGAACCTGCACAGAGTCTAACAAGTTTTCCAACTTCATATGGAAAAGAAAGAGACATAGAATTAACCACATACACAAAAAAAAGACCTCCTAAAGAAGAAGAATAAAGTGGACTGGTACTACGTGAATTTAAAACCTGTTATATAACCACAGTTATCAAAATAACATGGTACTGATATAATGATAGATATTTGGACCAATTGATAAGAACAGAAAATCCAGAAATAAAAACAGCAGCATACAGACAACTGATATTTGATGGCCTAAAAAATATCAACTGGAAAGTGGATGACTCTTTTAACATATGATGCTGGAAAAATGCTTATCAAGCTGCAAAAGTAGGAAGCAAGACCCTTACCTCACCCGATACACGAGAACAAATTCAAGGTGGATCACAGAACTCCAGGTAAAACCCCAAACTATCAAGATCATCAATGAGAAAATTGGGACAAAGTTTAGTACCTTAGCACACGGACTATATGGGCTATCAGAAAGATGGATTAATACACTCCCAGAGGAAGATGAAATAGATGAGTGGGACATACTAAAGCTAAAACATTTGTGTACATAGAAAGACTTCATCAAGGGTCTCACAGACTAGGAAAAGTTATTTAGTAATGACATATCAGACAAAGGGCTTATTACTAAAATCTACAAAATCCTGCAAACCCACAACAGGGGGAAAAAAAAAGAATAGCCCACGGAGGAAGCGGGCAATGAACTTGAACAGAAACTTCACAAAGGAGGAATCTCAAAAAGTCAAAAATATTTAAGAAAATGTTCCCGATCATGGGCCATCCAAGAAATGCAAATAAAAACAACCATGAAATATCACCTGTTGGGCTGAGCCCCGGTGGCATAGTAGTTGAGTGAGAGATTGTGGCTCACTGGCTTGGTGGTTCAAATCCAGCAGCAGCTCTCCAGGAGCAAGGCTGGGCCTCCCACTCCCACCAGAGGGCAGTGATGCCCCTCAAAAAAGAAATACCACCTGCAAAACTAACCCAATTCAAAAAGCAGAAAGCAGCCAATGTTGCAGGGATGTAGTAAGGTAAGAACTCTCATTCACTTCTAGTGGTCTTAAAGAAATGAACAGTCACTGTGGAACGCAATCTGGAGAGATCTAAAACAGATAGAGATCGAGTTACCTTAAGATCCAGCAATCCCACGACTAGGCCTACTATACCCAGAATAGGAAACAGATCACAACCAGACATCTGCTCTCCAATGTTCATCACTGCACAGTTCACAATCACAAAGAGTAATAAACTTAAATTTCCATCAATAGGCA
>PVJH01027201.1:0-28998 GCA_004026705.1 Nesogale talazaci | reverse complement strand
TGGTTACAACAGACCCATCAATCTTCTGTGGCCATATTGGCATAACAAACCTACCCATCTCAAGGGCCATGAGCCGAGTATTGAATGGCTGAGGCATTTGACTGTGCGTTGAGTAGTAAGATGTAGGCGGCCAAGTGAAGATCAAGGAGATGTCTAAGACGGGACTGCCAGTGGCAGCAACCAGAAACAAGAAGCTTGCAAACCCCTGGTGCAATGAAATGCTAAAGTGAGAGAGAAACACAACAAAGATTTGCTTAATGTCAAGATCAAGAGTTTCATTTCTGTATCTAGCTTCTCAGCATTCTTAGTCATTATTAGAAAGTTGCCATTTAGATATTTCTTCTGCTCATTATTTTCCTTCCTTATCCTTCAGATATATTGGACATGTCCTTAATTTAAGGAACATTTTTTTACTATGTATAGTACTTGAAATTTTCCACATGGGTCATTGTTTCTCCCTTTTGTATCAGGCATTTATGTTATCCCTACTTTTTTTTTGCCTTAGTTTTCTACTGCTTATGTGAATTGACCAGCTTCTATATGCTCCTGCATGTGATCATAAGACTACCTTATGTATTTTTAGAGTGTACCAAATTGCCTCATTATATTATAACTAAGGGAGCGCTGGTGGTACAGTGAGTATGTGTTGGACAGAGAACAACAAGGTTAGCAGTTTGAAACCACCAGTTACTCCACAGTGAAAAGTTGAGGCTTTTGACTCCAGTAGAGTCACAATGTTAGATACCCACAGGGGCAGTTCTGCCCTGCTGTAGAAGGTTGCTATGGCAGTTACATAATCTCCTGTAACTTGCAAAGGGGTGGAGGCTAGCCTTTTAATCAGGTCACATCTTGATGACCTCATTTGGAGGCGAAAGGTCGATGAATAGCTCACTGAAGACCAGGCACACACTCCCTGGGAGACATTTCTGTTGACCAGCCACATGGAGAGCTACTGATGGAGTCAAAGCTCCCCTGGAGCTAGAGGAGCCACGTGGAGACCCACACCTGCACAGAGATGCTTCCACCACCACTGGATCTACAAGACTTGCCACACACTGGCCTGTGATGTTCCGCATTTGGCATCATTGCATGTGTTTTGTGAGTCTGAAGAGGAATTTATAGACTGGTATCAGACCTACAGGCTAATAGCAGACTTACAGACAATTTTTCTTTTATATACATGTCTTTCTTATACACATATGAGTGTCTATGAATTTTTTTCTCTAGCCTACCCAGAATAGTGCAGTTCCTATGAGTCAGAATTGACTAGAGGGCAGAAACAGACAGAGCTTATCATTGGTTGCTCGTAATGACTTTTTCTATGCAGAGCTGTGAAATATTTAACGTGACCCTTCTAGCTGTCATCTCTAGCACTGCCAGAAAACAATCTTTTTCTGATGGGTCTGGATAAGAGAAAGGGGGGATAAAGTTGTGAGGGCTCATTAACAGGATTCCTTGTGAGTCTCATCCTGCTGCATATAGACTGAGTCCTTGCAGAAGTCAGACAGGGGGTCTTAATACCAGCAATAGCTAGGAGTTGAGTGTGCTTCCTGGACCACCAAGTTCCTATGCAGTAAGCCCCCTTTGTTCACAAAATAGGTGTGAGAGCAGAAGAGCAAAAGAGAAGCAGTTATGGCAGAAACGGGAGACAGAGCACACAACAGAGTGATGGACTGCCCAACCCACTGAGTACTTTTGAACAACGAGGCTGTGAAGTACGTTTGAGCAAGGAGGCTAGTCTGTGAAATAGCACTTAATTGAGAGAACTGGGTTTGCTGACCCAAAGAGCTAGAGCTGAGTGCTTGAAAGCTAAGGATTACAGTGGAACAGCTTGCCCTTCAGGTATTGACTAGCATTAGTAGGGCTGAAAGAGCATTGTAACATGTCCTGACTGAAGACTTATACTCTAAACCATTCTCACCTGTAACATGGTAACTTCCTTAATAAATGTTTCAATCATGAATATGTCTGTGAGTTCTAAGTGGTTATTGCAGTGAATTAACAAAACTAATAGGTGAAAAAGGTGAGTGCTTTGTGAGACAGAATAGTTTTATAATAAGCAAGTAAAGGCCTAATTGTTTTCATTTTATTCTGTTTCTAAGTGATTCATTCTTCTTTACAATTGTATCTTCAGGGCTTTTAAACAATAGTTTGATGACTACTTGGTTAAAACAGATGCTATGTGGCTATCAGATGGGTTTTTATAAGCTGTTTTTTTAGTTTATTTGTACACAATATTGGAAATTTTATTTTAGTCTTTTTTTCCCCTTAATTTTTCACTTGTGTATTTTTTTCTCCTGTGGAGAAAAGCCACCTTTTTTGTTGTTGTTGTTTTTTGGATAGTCCGTGGCTCTTGGGTTGGTTTAAACTCATAGAAAGTGCTTGCTATACTTATTGGCTAACTGGGTCATAAAATTGATTACAAGTCCACTGAACTTACAGACATATCAATCAAAATAATTACTTGAAACTGTGCATACAAAGGAAATGGCTGAGTGACTAAGTACTTAATCTTCTGGTTTTAAGTATCTTAATACTACTTTGACTTTATTATTTAAGAGATGCATTCCGTGAGCAGAAAGAGTACCTCTGAGAATTAGATTTAAACCATCATTAAGATAATACTCAAAAGCAAAACACCATTTTCAAGATCTTATGTTTCCAGGCTCCAGGTTAAAAAAAAAAACAGCACATTTCCTGAATGTGATATTCCCATGCAGTGTTTTGGTTGATTTGGTTGCAATACATACAGTCACAATTTATACAAGAGAGATTTGAGAGCCATTGAATACTTCACGATGGGTTACCATTCTCACCAGTTTTATCCTTGTTGTTACAATGTTACAGAAGAGTCTCCAAGCAGTAACCAATGACAAGCAGGTTGTACTAAACAAAGAACTTTCTTGTGCCCACAAGTGGCACGATGGGTTCCTATCCAAAGACTGAGTCCCCCCTGTGCCACCCTTGGGGCATTTCAGGAAGGATGAATGGAAACGTTCAGGGTTAGGATTTGTTCATTCAAACTTGTCCTCACAACAAGCTTGCAGGTAAGTAAGCAGACGGCTCTCGGAAACAGAAGCATTAAGCATTAACGGTGTGGCTTTGTTCTCTCCGAGAAATGAGTTAGCAGCAGGATGTCAGCTACAGCATAGCAGGACACAATATCATGAGATGGAAGTGTTATGTGTGCTCTCCCCCCCTGAGAGGGACTCATTAACATCATTAATTTAATCTTGCTGCCCCTGAAATTCTCATCTATACTTTAGATTAATTGTTGCTAGTTTCAACTTATATAAATGTTCTTTTATAAACAGCGGGACGCTCGAGGCAAAAATTCTATATTGATTCTGTTATACTGTTGTTTAGTTTAATGATGACTGTCATGTGGTAGTTTTGGTCCATGGATTCATTATTTCCAGGTGATATTCTTAGAAATCATCCTGTCTCATTGGATTCAACAAGCTTATTCTCCATATTAATTTTAAAACATGTTCCTCACTTTTCCTTAATTGTAGCAGGGTCAATCTCCTCGGTCTTTGTTTAAAGCAATTGGTCAAAAGAGCTGCCATCATCCTTTCTCCTGGTCTTAGACCAGGGGAGCTGGTCATTGGTGAAGAGAGTTGAATCTGTTCCTGCTTCTTTACTTGTTGGTAAAAGAGATTGTCAATGATATATCATTATGAACTCTGATCATATGAATTTTAGTTATTTTATGACGACAGAAATTTGGTTGAAGGCAGATATTGAACAGTGTAAGATATTACAAAATGATAATAACTTACATATTGTCAAGAGCTCATAAGGGAGGAAGGACCAGGGAGAAATAAGGAGCTGAAATCAAGGGCTCATGTAGTAAGCAAATGTTTTGAGAATGATAAGAGCAACAAATGTGCTTGATCCAATGGATGTATGGATTGTGATAATAACTGTACAAGCCCCCAATTAAAATTAAATAAATAAATAAGTACGGACTAGAAAGTTATTTCTTCTGATTGAATAAAATGTGTTGCATTTAGAAAAAATATAATTAACACATAATGCAAACTAATAACTAAAAACATTAAAATGTGTCCTCTACTAGCAATTAAAATTTTGCCCTTCTCATTGCTTGTGACCTTGTTTCAGCCATAGCTGAGGATGGATATGGAGAAAAGGGAAACACACTGTTCTTTAATAGAGACGCCCAAGGGTGGGTAGTTAATTAGAATTAACATCTGGAGATTGCACTGTATTAAAAAAGCATCCCAAATGCAAGTTTTCAGCTTCTCGTGCTCTATCAGTCCATTTTGAAAGGAAACGGAAAAGGACAATTCTCACAGAAATCTGAATAAAAGAAAAGATGTATGCGAAGACATAAGAATCTATAATGCTGTACTTGCCACTGAGTTCCACACCCAACCATATATCTCTACTTGCCATGTCTCTTATACAAATTCAACTGAAACCTACACACATTGTAAATAATATAAATATGAAAGAACTTAGTGTATAATGAAAAGGATAATGCTGAGTTTCAAAGAATTGTGATTAAAAACCTTGAAGGAATCTATCTCAAAAATGCTTATAATAGAAAAAACAAAGTTGAAAATTAATGAGTCCAACCTTTGAAGCTGAAATATTACAACAAAATACATCCCTCAAAAGTTGAATAATTAAAAAAGAAGAAATAGGCTATTGATAAAAAGAATAAATCATTCAAAAGTTATCTTTGGAAAGTTAATAAAGTAGAATAACTTTATACTTACTAAGAAAAAATAAATCGGCTTGGAAAATTATGTATAATTATAGACATAGAAAAGATGGTGAAAAAGATAGAAAAGATGATGGACAGAAAAGATCATTTTCAGCTATTTATATAAAAATGAATTTGGAAACTTGAATAACTTGACAAACTCAGATATGCATATATATATAAATCCATGTAAGTGCAGAATATATATATGTGTGTGTAAGATATAGCCACACATGCACACGTATAAATATAGTGAAACCTACCCAAGACAAAGATGACAGTCAAGATATCTATATTTTATAAACATATAATTCTATAATTATCAGAGATATTAAATTGGTATTTTAAAATCTCTCCCCACTCAAAAAAAAAATGAAGATGCTTTAACTTTCAAAGCCTAGATCATTTAAAATTTCCAAAATTGTCAATGGACATTAAAAATAATTTAACAGCAAAAAATAATGAATTTTAACACCTATAAGATGTTTTGATACAAAAATCTGGCAAAATGAATATAAAATTTAAAAATATATTTGAAATATTTTATACTTATCAATGAACCCCAATATTTTTCATTTAAGGTGAGAAAATGAGATATTAAAGCTTACTGTAAAGTTAGTATTGATGAAAGAGTAGACAACAATGTCAATTATACATGCTATAGAGTTTAAAAATAGGCACATGTAAATTCATACAACTAATTTAAAACAACTGTAAATAATAATTTATGAAGAAATCACAGGGGTGCTTCAAAAATTCATGAAAAAGATGGAATTAAAAGATATTGGAACTTTCTTATAAATCTTTGAGACCCCTGGTATTATTTTAATCAAAAGATATTATGAAAATACATGGTGCACTGCTAATCTCAAGTTCCTCAGTTTGAAACCCCCAGCTGTTCCCAGGGTGAAAGGAGAGGATTTCTACTTTTGTGAAGAGTTAGCAGACTGGGAAACCCACAGAGGCCATTCTACCTTGCCTGATAAGGTCGCTATAAGTCTGAATCACTATTCTGTGGCAGTTATGGAAAAAGAAGAAGGGGGGAAGCGGAAACAAAACAAGCAAAATAAATGAACCCTTGAACTACACATTCTATACATAAATTAATATGCATCATGAAAGACATAAAATCATGAAACTTTGCAAAGAATGCATTCAAGAAAAAATTTATAACCTCAACTAAGTCAAGTACTAGTACAACATCAGAAACATGATCCGTCACAGAACAAATTGCTGTATTGGACTCCATCAAAATTAAAAAATGATCATCTGTATCTGTGGTACACATTAAGTGATCAGAAGATATTAGATGAATGAATAGTCTTCAAAAGGAATTAATGCATGAATATAATTCTCATGTACTCTGGCCACATTTAATCTCTTCTCTGCACTACACACAAAATGATTTATATTCCCACTGAAATTCTGATCATATAACCTCCTCACTCACAATCATTTCATGACTTTTTCTTTCTCTTAACATAAAGGCAATACTCCCTAAGGTAGTTGACATGGCTGGACTTCTATTCATCTCTCCAGAATGATTCCTCTTCATACTCAGTATTTTATAGAGTACTCATTTTTATCTTTGAAAACCACATCTAATTTAGCTAAAACTTCTAAACCAGTTCTGTAGGCTCTTGTCCCGTGACCGCATGGTTATTCATTTCTTTCACTCTCTTGGTTGTCTGGTCATTTATTTCCTTGCCCTTTCCTGTTAGAAAAACCAGAGAGCAAGAGGAAGGTTTTTCCTCCTGTGACGAGCTCCTGCCTTGCAAGCCCAGTTCTTCCTTGTCCAATTGATCGGGCTGTCAGGAGACGGCCTTGACCAGATGGCAGTGAAGATGATTATGATTAGAAAAGTATGAATTGGTATATAAACACAGGAATAAATAAAAGCCAATTAATGTCTCTTATAAAGAAAAGGAGGGATAAACATCAACTACGTAGGTCCAGACAGGACAAATAGCCGATTTCACAGAAGTATGCAAGTAAGAGCCACCTCTCTGATCCAAGCCTTCCTTTTTTTCCCCAGGGAAAGAAAAAACAGAGACCCAGCCTGGTGATCCAAGATTTGCAGAAATCTAATCATCCAATAGTTGACTAAAGACAAAATTTAATTGAAAAAGTAAATTATTTTGTATTATAGAGAAGATTATTTTGAAAACCCTTCATATACTAATTAGAACTCTAATTAGTTTTCTATCATGAGAAGTACGTGATGAAATTTTTATTTCCCCAGAGATTGTCTGGGTCTATTTGTGTAAAGTTAGTTAAGAAGCAGCAGTCCACGTGGTCTGTTTTTATGGATAGAGAAAAGAACGCAACCAATATGTTCCTTCCCCTACACTCTAGAAGTACACTCAATGGGCAGAACACTGGAATCTGACTAAAATGAGACTTTGATTACCGTTTCCACTTGTTTTCATCTGGTACCCCACCCTCACCCCAGAAATCACATTCTCCCACCAAACAAGGTGCCTTATAAATTTAACCTGTATTCCTGTTGTCTTTTTTGTTTTAATATCAATGAACTCCTTAATTTCACATTCTGTTCTGATCTAACTGCATCTCATGGTGCCTTCCTAATACAAACTCTCCCCTGTCTGAGCGGGCAAAGATGTGCAGAAGCTCTCTTTCACTACTGAGAGGTAAAATCACATGATTTCTCTTTCCAACATGGCTGCTCAACACATTTTAGACTTGATAACTCTTAGGTGCTTTAGACCCATTTTTAATACTTTGCTTTTTTTTTCAAAATTGCCTCATGCCTTGCTTCAACCCTGCTTCTTTACACATATGACATCACATCTGTAGACACTCCTTAGATACATTGAAGAACGCTAATCTGTCTCTACACAAGCTTCTCCTTGAAAACATATCAAGTAACAAATACATTTAATGAAGTAACTTCATGATTCTGTTGCTGTTGATCGGAGTCAGTGAGGCAGTTCCCAGTCATGCTGACCTGATCCACAACAGAACTCAGCACTACCCTGGCTTAAGACTTGTTTTTTGTGATTGCTCCTTACTTGAGTTCATTATTGGCATCACGGTGTCAATCCCTGTTGGCAAGGGCCTTCCTTTTGTCTGCTGCCTCTTTGCCTTACCAAATATAATGTCCTCCTCCAGGAATTGTTCTTTCCTACCATGTCCAAAGTCAGTCAGATGATGTTCTGTCATCTTTGCCTCAAAGGAGCACTCTGGCCATATTTTTCCGAGACAGATCAGACTGTCCTTGGGGCTGCTTGGGGCTCTCTCAATAGTCTTTGCCAGCACAAGTCAGACACATCATTTTTTTCATTTTTCTTTCTTACTCAGTGCCCAACTTTCACTGGATAGGAAGAAATCAAGAATAATGTGGCCTCTGCCAGGCACACTTTAGGCCTCAAAATAGTATCCTTGCTTTTTAACATGCTCAAGCAATCTTATGCTGCAGGTTTTCCTAAGGTAATGAGTTGTTTGATCTTTTGATGGCTACTTACATGAACATTGATTATTGATCCGGTAACACAGAATCCTTGACAATGTCAGCGATCTTTTTATCCATTGATCATACGGGCACTTCTGTGTATGATTGTGAGGTGAGGATTTGGGTGTTCTTGACACTGAGCTCCAATCGATACTGAAGGCTGCAATTCTTGAGCTTCATGAGCAAGTGCTTCAAGGCTTCCGCACTTCCAGCAAGTGATGCATGAAAGAGTAGTTTATAAAGGATCCAGCGCAACGACGATCTGTGTTTCAGTAATAGACACTTGCCTTTAAAAATACATATTAATTTAATGAGTCTTTACAAATTTAAATAACAAAGGGTTTCTAAGGGAAGGATGTTGTGGCCATAGGATTATGTTCAGATTATTTTTCTCTCATGTTAAATGAAGTAAACCTGACTTTGTTGAAAGGAGATAATTAGAAGACAGGCTCATCTATTTCACTGACATGATAGGACCTTGCTGATGGTCTCACTGTTTCCTAAGGACTGCAAAGGGGTCACTCGGTGTGGTATCTCTCCCTTTAGACAAACTTAGTCTTTAATTTTCTTCAATCAAGAAATAGTAACCTTCTACAGCGTCAAATTACAGCACTAAAGAGCTATTTTACAATTTTTTCTAATTTGTGAAGGTATGATAAAATCACACATTATTCTCAGTTGATGCATACATATCTGATAAGTCTGATTAAACATGCGACACAAGAATCAATTATTTGATGTTCATAGGAGTTGCAAATTATAATTTGCTTTCATATTATAGCTCTGACAGCATCAGCTAATTTTGAGTACCATTCTCTGAAATACCCTTATTTTTACTGCTCCAGACTAACAAGATGTAATCAGTTTATACCGAACCACTGAAACGTCCAATAGTGCCTGCAGGGTCTGACAGTCCAATCAGAGAATGGGTGAGAAATAAGTCAATTCCTTCCCCAGTCTCCAGGTCACCAGAGGCAGATTGTCTGGTCTCATTGATGTTTGTGACAATGAGGTTCAAAGATTAACTTGTGTTTTCATGACAGGGAGAACAGGAGGTATGACTCCAAAGTCATGAGAATGATTATTGCCCTGGCGTGACATTCATGCTATTACTTTAACAAAAATTGCAAACTCTGAAATCTAAGATATTTCTCAAAGGTCACTCCATATATAAAAGGCACTCAAACCCCGCCATCTGTACATAGCACTTACAAACAGCAGCACCCTTCATTCTTGTCAGTTCATAAGTGTTGATCTTCGTAGTCCTGTCAACTGTCTACTCCTAGAGATGTTATGAATGGCAACACGTCATCCACCATGAAAATATTTTAAACATAAATAAGACCTCTTCAGTGCAACTCTTTGTTGTGTTGTTTTTGCAAATATAAAGAACCGAGGATTGGTTTAGGGATAAAAGAGCTATTTATCATACCTGTGTCATGTGGGTTCAAAGGACTGGAATCCAGCAATGAAACTTCTGGAATCGCCTCTTCATGGCTCATACTTTTCTTCGTTAGAAGGAGTTTCTTCGTTTTCTCCCTTTCTGCCTCTTCCACAGCCATATGCTAAGGTGCCTTTTACCTGTTTTTCTATTGTATATATCAGCTTGAAAGTGACCTCACCACAGTTGAAAATGCACATATATCCACTACAGTTAATGAAAATGAAAACCTCTGTCATTCTCAGTCAAAATCAAACTTGTCTGCACAAATAATCGATATGGCTATTGCCCTGATTATAGATACAGTTACAAAGGATAAAGGCACATTATTTGAATCACTTTCGGGGTCCACATGTGGTCACCGGTGGACAGTGAGCATTGACAGTAGGAACTGAATGGCACACACAAGGGACTTGTTTTTAGGTCTCAACCTTAAAAAAATGACCTGCCTTATTCAAAAAGTTAAAATGCTGGAAAATATAAGTATTTCAGAGATGCTTGCTGTAAATTGCTGTCTTTAGTTGTAGCTGCCAATGTTAACATGAATGCATTAATGTGATGTCATGTTAAGAACAATGAAATTACTGAGGAATGGGTGCAGGCAATATGGTGTTTTTTCATACAAGTCTCAAAGTCAAGAATAGTTCTGAGTAAGGACCACCCCTGAGAAGAACCCTGAGCAGCATAGTCTGGTGGGAGGGCACCTGGGAGAAGGGCAACAGTGACACCAGGCAGACACCAAGCTTGCCAGGAGAGATGCTTACTGCAGCACCGTATACAACTCCGTGAGGTCCTGCAAATGGCAGGAAACATATTGGTGGTATGAGAATGGGTGCTTTTTAAAGATCCTGAAAAAGCAGACTCTCAACAGTTCTGAGAGTTAAAGTTAAGGTTATCTTCTCTCATAAAAACTGACAGCCTTGGAAACACGATGCAATGTTGTTATGAATAGGAGACAAAGTGACAAGTGTGGATTTGACCTTTTAGTTTAAGAGTCATGTGACTTAACTGATCCTTCAGAGCATAAATCCTAGAAAGAATATCTAAACACACAATCGATGCCTTTTTCCAGGACCCCAAATGCCCATGTAAGGAACTATGTCCTGACTGTTGGTTCCATGAGCAAATGGTGAATCCAAACCAGAAAAATCCTTGACATCTTCAGACTTTTCTCTATCAGGATCGAGTTGGAGGATGTTTATCTTCTTTGCACTGCATTGTAATCCAAAATGAAAGCTACAATACTTGATCTTCATCAACAAGTACTTCAAGTTCTCTTCATTTCCATCAGGTGAGGTTGTGTCATGTGGACATTGACGGCTGTTAATATGTCTTCCTTCAATCCTCATGGTGCATTCTCTTTAACATAATCCAGTTTCTCAGATTGCTTCCTCAGCATACAGACTGAATAAAGGTGGTGAAATGATACATCTCTCATGCATATCTTTTTTAGGTTTTAAACTATTCAATATTCTCTTATTCTGTTCATACAATGGCCTATTGATCCATGGACATATTTCACATGAGCACAACAAAGATTTCCCACTTTTCTCAATGTTATTCATTGTTAGCTATAAACCACACATTTAAATTTCTTTTATATGCTCAATAAAAAAGGTAAATATATGAGGGATATTTCCTGGCACCAAATGGACTTTTTTTCAAAGCTATGTATTCATTCTATTTTTTTTAACAAGGCAATCTTATCACTGTCAAAATACTCTCCAATGCACTTAATATATTTGTTAAATCTGCAATTCAATTTTTGGAAACATCTTTCAAATTCATTTGCTTGGATGTCTCACAGCATCTCCCTTTGTGGTTTTTTTTCACCTTTTCTATGCCTTCAACTCACTGTCCTTTAATGCCCCTCTGCATTCATGTAAACAAAAAGAAGTCCCACAGAGGGAGCTCAGGTGAGTAAGGTACTTGGGCAGAAGAGGTATGCTGTTAAGGCCCTAAACTGTAGAACTGAGAAGACGTGTAAACAGCTGCATTGTCATGGTGACAAAACCAGTCCCATATCTGCTGTAAATCAGGCCCTTTTTTATTATACATTGTTACACAAACTTCGAAACCTCTAAATAGTAGGCTTACCAGTCTGAACTGATGGAAAAAACTCCAATGCTTTACGAGTTGACGTTTTTCTCTGTTTGGGAAGATGACCAACATCTAGAATGACATTTGCTATCAACTGTCATGTCACTTTTTTTCAAATGAGAAACCCCACATACCCTTGAGTTTTTGTCATAGCACTGTCCTTGTAAGTAAGTAAGCTGTATTTAATATCACAACAGCTTCTGTGGAATTTTTCCTATGAAGAATACAAAATTTCACAGTAGCAAACTGTTGCCTTAAATGGGCCATCACACACACACACACACACACACACACACGAGATTTGAATTAAGCTCCTTTTATGAAAAAATTCACTGTGATCAGAGAGAACCTTCCAGGCAATGCCACTGGGTGTATTAACTTTGAGTGAGTTTCTCTATGGTGGCCTAGAAAGAAAAATGTATACTAAGAAAGTTCCATCTGGTGGAGTTTTTTCCCTTTGTGGGGGACCCCTTCATATTTCTTGTAATTCCTATTTTGAATCAAAGTTCCTCTTATGTCAACAATTATCTGTTGTTCCATGTCCTCATAATAATTTGGCTTGGATTTCTGGCAGCTCCCTGTTAATTACTACTTTAAATATTGTTGAATGATCTTCAGCACAATTTTACTTGTGTTTGATAATAAAGATAATGGAGATAATGGGCATAATTTTGTGAAATTATCTTTCTTTGAAATGGGTACATATATGATAGAAGTAGGCTTAAAATACATGATATATAGTTAGGTAGAAGTTCTAGTAAGGCACTTGGAATGGTGTCTAGAACATGTGGATACTTCTGAAATCACCCTTTAAAAAATGGTGTGATAGCTAAGTTCTGTGTCAACTTAAGTCATCCAGGCTCCTCCTATGACATGAACTAACATAGTGTGGTCCACTCCATTATAAGGATTTTCTGTGAAGCAGCCATGTAGTTAATTGAATCACAGTTGATACAAATGAGAGGGTATTCTTTTAGGGTGTGCCCTTCACTGAGTATGGACTAACTGTGTGTGTGGAAGCTTGTGCATGTCTTCTGGATACAGACCCTGCATCTGCCAGTTTCAGGAACCACCGGTGGTCTGTCAACTGTGTTTGCATCTGACTGAACTTGGATTCTTTTAGTTCTGTGTCCACCAGTCTGTAGGATTCCTGATTGTTTTTCCTACTTTCTGTTGATCAGCTTTGGCAGGTACAGAAATGAAGAGGAATTCCCAGCTTATATCTGACCCAGGGACTCGAACTAGCCTAGATATAGCCACATGTAGAACTGTGCAAGTCATTTTTTATATAAATCTTCTTCTGTGTGCATGCAGAGATGAGAGTCTTTGGTTTTGTTCTTTATCAATCCCAACTCAACACTGATGACTTAGGTTAATGGTCAAGTCATGCACTCTGGAAACCAATTTTAGGGTTTAAAGCCCACTTCTATGTATACTGATGATGCGCATCTCTCTACAACCACATCAGTCTTATCCATAAAACATTAATAGAAATGACACAGATTTTGTTCTTTAAGAAGATTATATGGGAAAGCACTTAAAACATTATTTTGCAAGCATCGAGTACTATTATTAGTAATTATACTAAGATTAATACCCTTTTTACTTAAATGGAGACATAAAAAATACTTGAATTATATGATTTTGCTGCAACAAAAGAACATCTATTCTTTTTAAAGATAGAAAGAGAGAACTTCATTCTGACTGAGCTAATTGAGAGATCTAAAGTTGTAATCATGGTCAATATAAGATCTCAATAAAATGATCAAGAACCTACTTTCCAATGGGAGGGAAAGGGCATTTATAGAGGTCTAAATACAGGCATGTACATATATAAATATATTTATATAGGAGGATGGGGAAATAGATATATGCACATAGGTTTATGGGTTTAGTATTAAGGTGGCATGTGGACATTGAACCTCCACTCAAGTAGTCCCTCAATGCAAGAACACTTTGCCTATTAAATTGGCATTCCATGATGCTCACCTTCTCCACATATTAGCTGAAGAAGATGAGTGCAAAAGCAAAGGTGGTGAAGAAAGCTGGTGGTACCTAGCTATCAAATGATACATTATCTGGGGTCTTAAATGTTTGAAGGTAAACAAGCAACCATTTAGCATCTAGCACAGAAGAAATAAAGCCCACATGGAGGAAGCACACCAGCCTGTGGAATCATGATGTATGGATGGGGTTGTGTATCAGACATAAAAAAAATCATATCACTGTGAATGAGGGGGACTGCAGAGTAGAGACTCAAAGTCCATCTCTTGGCAACTGGACAGAAGGGGCACCAGAACAGATGAGCCAGTCAGGGTGCAGTGTAGCAATGATGAAATACAACTTTCCTCTAGTTCTTAAATGCTCCCTCCCCCACCCTACTATCATGATTCCAATTCTACCTTACAGATCTGGTTAGACCAGATGATGTACACTGGTTCAGATAAGAACTGGAAACACAGGGAATCCAGGATAGATGAACCCCTCTGGACCAGTGGTGGGAGTAGCAATACAGTGAGGGTGGAGGGGAAGTGTGGTAGAAAGGGGGAACTGATCACAATGATCTATGTATAACCCACTCCCTGGAAGATAGATATCAGAAAATTGGGTGAAGGGAGATATCAGACAGTGTAAGACATGACAAAATAATAATAATTTATAATTTTTCAAGGGTTCATGAGGGAAGAGGGTGGGGAGGAAGAGTAAAAATGAGGAGCTCAAGTAGAAAGCAAATGATTTGAGAGTGATGAGAGCAACAAATATATGTACAGATGTGCTTGACACAATGGATGAATGTATAGATTGTGGTAAGAGTTGAATGGGCCCCCAATAAAATGATTTTTAAAAAAGAAAAGGAAATTAATCTTGAAAGAGGGGGAAAATAAAGCACCCACTTTCTCTCCATTTGTTTCACTCTGCCAGACCTAGGGCTGGAGTTTCATCTGCAAGCTGGTTGCCTTTGTGATTCCAGGGTTACTTTAATTAGTGTCAATAAGTTGCTATCTTTTCTGCATCTTACAGGGTTCTCTTTTCTTTTTCTGCTTGTTTCTTTTTGTAAAATTAATTAGATTGATTGTGGCCACCACCCCATCTTAAAATACAGTGGCAAATAGACAGATTTATCCTTTAATCTGTGGCGAGGGAGGTTGCTGATGCTAATGCAGCTGTCAGTCACAGCAGATCGACCAGGTGCCCCTGTGTGTGATGAGGGCTCAGGTTCACTGAGTAAGAGGCAAGGTTTTTGTTTTTGTTTTTTCAAATGCAGAGATTTAAAATAAAATAGAAATAATAGATCCTCCTTTGCCATTGAGTGAATTCTCACTCCACAACTCCAGGGACAGAGTAGAAATCCCATGTGAGATTCTGAGGTTCACATGCTGTACAGGAGGAGAGCATCTCCCTTTCTCCTGCAGAGTCGTTACTGCATTCGAACAGCTGGCCTCCTATTTGCAGTCCAGTGTGTGACCCACCATGGCTCCCAAATTTCTGCAGAAGCCCCAGTGGTGTAGTGGTTGTGCGCGGGACTTTGGGATGGAGGTTCAATTCCGGCTCCCAGGAGCAAAGGCTGGGCCTCCTACTCCCACCACCTGAGGGCAGTGATGCCTAAAAAAAAATAATAATAAAATAAAAAAATAAAAAGAAGAAAAGAAGAAGGAAAGAGTCATATCAAGACCAATGGGGAATGTTCTCTCACTAATTGACAAAAATCATCGATGTCCAGCAACCGGGTCAGTTACAGATCAATGAGTCAATCAGTTCTTTTGTTTGCCACCAAGTGATTAAGCTAGAGGCCACTTGTTTGCCTGATAGTAAAATGTTTCTAAGTGTGTCATTGTAAGGCAGTAATTTTAAGTATCATTTTAAAGCAGAAATAATTTGCATTTACTAGGAAGCTAAACAAACAAACAAGAACCTCACCACCAACCCACTGCCATTGTGTTGGTGATGACTTATCGCCACCTTCTCAGTGGTTTCTGAGGCAGTCCAGGTTGGGGGAGTGCACAGCTCACCTTTTCTCCCACAGCACTGACAGTGGTTTGGAAGCACAGATGCTAGGTTTAACCACCCAATAGCACCATCAGGGTTTCTTATTAAGAAACTGGATCAGTTATGAATAAGAAACATGAAGACAAATAGAAAGTAGTGTACATAGAGAAATAACTGAGGGAGATTTATGAAAACTAAAAGCCAGAAATTTCTGAAAAATTCTGATTCTTCCCACAAGGAAATCGGCAGTAATTAAAAGCAAGAGAATTATTGCAAAAGAGAGAGTAAATTAGAAGACAGTAGATGCAGACAATCTAAAACATAGAGAACCTACTCAAATAATTTAAAATATGAGCCTTCTTATAAGGGAAATTCAAAAGAGCATGGTACTTGGATAGATCTTGGGAAAAATCAGAAAACATAGCTTTCAGTGGCATTCAATGTCCATCTTATAAGCAACAAAGAAATGTTAGATCTCATTTAGACAACCGAACAAAGAATTATAAAGAAGCTCAAGGTCAGTCTTCCAAATCTATCTGAAAAATAAAGATCACTCAGAGAAGATGAACTACATATTCTAAACCGAAACTAGAAACTAGAAAAATAGCTACCAAAAAAAAAACCCACCATAATCAAAAACCACTCTTCACAACCCAATAACAAAGAGTCTATCTGTCCCTGAGTGTTTCCAAGGCTTTCAGTCTTTATGGAAACAGACGAGTATCCCCTTCTGCAGTGGAGCTGATGGGCTGCACCTGCTGACATTGTGCCATTTGGGATCCTTGTGCTCCAAACAAAAGATAAATGGTAATGAAATGTTTCTTCATCTTAAAGTGCTTCAGCTTAGCTTCATAGAGAAAATATGATATTAAGGTAAGAAAAAAAATTACTATTTGCACCCTATGTAAGAATGTACAACAACCTTAAGTAAATGTTTGTAGTAACAGATTTACAATGCAATTCAGTGCCCATAAGCTTCTTTCCTCTAAGGTTCATGATAAACTGAAAGCATCATTGTAATTCAGAGACTACCTTTGCTATCATTTTTAGTCATGTCTGTCAAGTAGACTGGGAGACACCTCAAGTCTAACAGAATGAAATGTCACCCAGTCCTACACGATATTCATGATCATTGGCATGCTGAGTCTATGTGTGGTTCGTGTGTCTGTCACTCTTACTGCGTGTTGCCTTCATTTCCATTATTCTTGTACCAAATAATAATGTGATCTTTCAACAACTTGCCTTTCCTTAATATTGCCACACTCATTTCTCAAGAGAATTCTGTTTGTGTTTTCCTCCGACAGTTTTGTTGGCATATGATTCACATATCACACAATTCTATAGTGTAGTCACATCAAGAAGAGTTGTTACAAACATTACCACAATCAATTTTAAAACATTTTCTTCATTCTTGTACTCATCGTTATCAGCTCCCTATGCCTCCCCTGGCCTCCCTGCTATGCCCACAAAGAACCTTTAATCCAATAACTATCGCTATAGATTTATCTATTCTGAATTTCATAGACTGGAAAACATGAAAAACCAAGTGAACACACTAAAAAGAACAACAAAGTAAAACATGTGAAAGCCTCATTTATAAAGAAATCAAAAATTACCAAAACACTAGAACAAATTTAAATGGATCGTAATGGGTGTTATATCCGAATGGATCAAATGATTGGTTGTTATAGTTTAACCTAACTATCTGCAATGATACACTTTCCAACACATTCTGTATGTTAACAAGGCTAGTCATATTCATGGCCACCTCCCAGTCAGAGGAGAGTCTCCAAGGAGCTTAAGCCACTTGTATTTATGCTTCGCTTAAAGATAATTTTATTGGGGGTTCAAACAACTCATTGCAATCCATACATCTGTCCCTTGTGTCAAGCACACTTGTACATTTGTTGCCCTGCCCTCATCATTCTCAAAACATTTGCTTTCTACTTGATCCCTTCGTATTAGCTCCTTATTACCCCCCTCCCCCCTACTTCCCCCTCCCTAATGAATCCTTGATAATTACAAAATTATTATGTTGTCATACCTAAACTGTACAGAAAATTCTTTCACCCACGTCTCTCCCCCAGGGAGGAGGCTAAAAGTAGATCCTTGTAATTGGTTCCCCCTTTCTACACCACCTTCCCTCCACCCTCCTGGTATCACCACTCTCACCACTGGACCTGAAGGCATCATCTCCCCTAGATTCCCTGTGTTCCCAGTTCCTATCTGTACCAGCATTCATCCTCTGATCTGGCCAGATTTGTAAGATAGACATGAGATCTTGATAGTGGGGGGAGGAAGCATTTAGGAACTAGGCTTCATCACTGCTATACTGCACCCTGACTGGCTCATCTTCTCTACACGACCCTTCTATAAGGGGATGACCACACACACACATTCAAAATGATATGATTTTTTGTTCTTTGATGCTTGATACCTGATCCCATAGACCCCCCCCCTCCTCTAATCACACAGGCTGGTGTGCTTCTTCCATATGGGTGCTGTTGTTTCTAAGCTACATGACTGTTTGTTTATCTTCAAGCCTTTTATGATTAGCAGCTCAATGCAGATCCCGCTGCCCTACCAAGGCTCCCTCCAGAGGCTATATCTTTTGATAGCCAGGAAGCATCTAAAGGAAAATTGAATGGTAAGATATTACATTTTGACCTAATTATATATTCTGCCTTAATGGGTTTTTCACTATTCTTTGTCAGGTAACAGGGTATGACAGTCACCTAATCTAGTGTCATTTTGAGAATTAAGAGTGTAAGGGTGGAGTCTAGCCTGTCAATCTGGAGATAGCCAATGAGACCTCTGTGTGGGCAGAGCTTTCTCCGGAAAATTTTGGGAAATCCGACCGTATTTCCACTTTGGAAGTGAGAGACTCTCAGTTCACTTCCCTGGAGGCTTTATACTGACAAGACTCCTTGGGAGACATTTCAGCTGACAAGGCACATGGCAGTGTGCTGATAGACCTTGAGCCCTGGAAACTGGAGGATCCATGGGGAGATGGACCTGCCAGGTCTGAGATGCTTCTACCACCAATGGATATACAGGACTCTGCACCCACTTATCTGTGATTGTCCAGTGTAATTGCATATTCTTTGTGAGTCTGAGGAGGGCTTATGGATTGGTATTGGGCATATGGGATAATATCAGACTGATGTCCTTGGACTGGACTGGGATGGGATGTTTCTCAATGTTCAATTGCTTTTGTATATAAGACTCCTTCTTTTACACATATGACAGTTAATGAATTAGTTTCTCTACTGTACCTGGACTAACACACAGGACTATTCACATTCTTCATCTATGCTCACAGAGGGCTCACCAGGACCTAAATGCAGCCATAGACTCTCCAAATGGATTCTGAACTGCCACTGCCATCCACACCCTTCTGCAAACCAGGTACTCATGATTAAACATTGATGCCTTTCAGAAACATTATGCCTCTATTTCTTCTAAGACTAAGGTGCTCGTTTTTTCAGCAGTCCATAGACTATTCAAGTTTTTTGCCAAGATCAAAGTTTAATGGCAAACAACCTTCAGTGATCTTACTCATTCACTCCCAACTTTTGACTATGAAATAATTTTTAAAAACCTATAGATTGATTCAGACCTATATTGATCATCAAAAGAATATCTAGGTTTTCAAAATTTTAAAAAGGTATTTTGTTGAAGATTTGCCTGTTGAATAAAGCCATTTCATCTCTTGACTACTGCTTCTCTGGAAGTTACTTATTCATCCCAGTAGAATAAAATCTTTGACAAGTTAAATCTTTCCTACACTTATTATGATTTTTATTAATTCAACTTTAGCATTCGTAATATTCTTTTCTTTTTAGATAGTTCCATTTACTAAGGATCCATTTACTAAGGTACTGTCAGGAAATCCAGCATCCTCCCCTGCCCCTGCCACAGCCACCCCTCAATCCCTGATGTGAGGAGGCCTCCACAGGCTGCATCAGGTGACTTCCAGGAAATACGAAGATCTGGTCGAGAGGTTCTGCTTGGTTCACATAGTTCTGAACAATTTAGGTTGGAAAAGATACGTTTTTTCAGGTTGGCAGGTGTCTTCAAATCTCGACTGCACATGTCTACAAAAGTCCGGTCAGATTCCATGGACGTTTGAGGACAGAAATGCCATTATTTCTTTTCTTTCTTGTGGGGCATCTTTTTCCCGCTTCCTTTGGAAGGATTGCAATATTTTGCTTCCATCCGAGCCAGAAAATCGTCCATTTCCTTTTGCCGATCCTTTTGTTTGCTCTAGATGGTCGCTCGCAAGTCCATCTCTTTGTCAAGCCCCAACTCCTTCCTGCTCGTTTCTGCTTCTTTAGCCTCCTCCTGCGCCCTCCTTTCCCCTGCATTCATCTTCTGCTTCGGTTCTTTGACAAAGGCTTTGCAGGATGGGACCTCCCCGAGGTCAAAGGCTTGCTGGATGATGTTCCTTATTCGAGGCTCCTCGGTGTACTGCACACACAGCACAGACTCCACGATCTGGTCCATGTTGCCCTTGAAGTCCAGGTAGGCTTGCTTAATGTCCTCCAACTCTTCGGGAGAACCTTTGTATGTCTTTTCAAAGACTTGGAAGTCCTCTAGAGAGATCTTTCTGAAGAGCAGCCTCCGGTCCCACTCTTGCCGAAGCCCGGGTGAGTCCTAGTTCACGGTGCCCTGCTCGTCGTACACTGCTCTCTGCTCCTGGTTGCTGAGGATTGAGTAGACTTTTCCGAGGATCTGGAAGCGGCAGGCAACTTCCTTGTTGCCTCTCCCACCCGGTCCGACTGCACCTGCAGGGGTACCTTGGGGTAGCCGCGTCGGACCTCGCGTCCCAGGCCTGGTGCCTCATACCCAGCACGGATCACTTCCTCGCAGCACTCCAGGAGCCCCATGGCGAGCGCCGGGCCAGAGCGAGCGGTGGGCGTGGCGGAAACGGGTACTTGTAATATTCTTATCTGAGTTGTTCTTCTTTGGTTGTCATGTTAGGTCTAATATATTACCCATATTACATTTGAGAACCATTCATCTCTTGATGTTTTCAGGCCACACAGGGGATGATGGGAGTCAGCATCAGGTCAATGGCCGCACGTTTGGTTGGGCTTCTCCTCCCTATGCAGAATTCTCACGAATGCAGCCTTTAACAAACGTCCTCGGTTGAACACCAAAAAGTCGGCAGTTCAAACCCGTCAGACACTCCATGAGAAAAAGATGTCACGGTCTCCTCACTCATTCGCTTTCCTGGAGTAAATTCAGACTCACAGCACCGCCCTGGGCCACCATAGACCTGCCCCCATGGGTTTCCAATTCTGTGACTTTTTATAGGAGTTGAAAGCTTCCTTTTTCTCCCACTGGCATTCTACAGTGACCTGCATCACAGATTTACAATCTGAGAAAATCTATGGGCACCTGTGTCCTCTCCATGGCTATGAGTATTGCTATGAGCAGGAACAAACTCTATCGCAATGGGTTTGGTTTATTTATTGATCTAGTTGATTCTCTTAGTACATATTATACGTACCCAAGTATAATTCAGTTCTCCCATGATCTTAGCCAAAAGGTCAAGAAGTGATCATTCAGATCTCTTTGCAGTGATCTTCCCTTAATTAAGCTTCTCAAACCCTTTGCATAGTTACCACAAATAAGAATGTTTTTATTGTTCTGTTCCTGCCATCCACGCATACACTAATGAGCATAAAAGAGTCATATTTTCGGGAACACATGAAATGAGCACTTTCTGGCTCTTTCTTATTCCTCCAGTGGGCTGTGGCATGTGCCTGCTCTAATTTATGCCAAGCAATGCTATGTAGGCATAAATGGGTTGTGGAAATCAATTTTCCTCCAAACCAGTGTTCTCATACATTAGAGTGCCCTGGGGAGCTTTTAAAATTTCTGATACCTACACCATGCCCCAGGCATCAGGAATTTTCCATTTAATTAGGAGCTCTGGGGAAGAGTCCCAGACAACAGAAATTTGCAAAGTTACGTAAGACATATCAGTGAACAGTAAAATTTAGAAAATATGGTTCTGATAATGTAATCAAATACATCTTTAAGAAAGTCTTGGGGCTGAGCCCTGGTGGCGTAGTGGTTTTGTGCGCAGGACTGCGGCCCACTGGGATGGAGGCTGAATTCCAGCAGTGGCTCCACAGGAGCAAAGGCTGGGCCTCCTACTCCCACCACCATAGGGCAGTGATGCCAAAAAAACAAAACTAAACTAAAAGAAACAAACAAAAAGAAAGTCTTGGGCTGAGCCCTGGTTGTGAAGTGGTTGTGTGGAGGACTGCAGCCCACTGGGATGGAGGTTCCATTCCAGCTCCACAGGAGCAAAGACTGGGCCTCCTACTCCCACCAACAGAGGACAGTGATGCACCCCCCCCCAAAAAAAAAAACAACAACAAATCAAAAAAGTCTTAAGATCCAAAAGTGCTCAGTGTTGCTGTTTGTGACACTATCTGAAAGACTGCAATGTGAATAAATGAACACATAGGCATCTTGAAAATATCTTCAATGCGGGACAGCTTAATTTGCAAATATTAAGGACCCCATGTGTTTGTTAGAGAAGAACCATCCACTTTAGGATTTTTCCGTAATCCCTTCTGGAGGGATTACCAGGCTTGCTCTAAAAGCACCTTCAGGTAGGTTTCAACTTATACTATTTTTGTCAGTAGTGGCATGCTTAATACTTTATGTCATCTAGGGACTCTATAACAACAATGACAATTAAATGTACAAATACACACACAAACATGCATTCTATGAGACCACTCTCCCTCATAGTGACCTCATGTGCTATCACATAGAATTGTATAAAGACTATGGCCTCTCAGAAGGAAGTCACCATACATTGGGTGGGATCAAACCACCAAGTCTTGGTTATTGATCAAGTGTCTAAACATAGGCACTGTACAGGAACTCATGTGCCTGTCTAGGTTTTTCTGTATCTAATTAGCCTAATCTAACCTGATCTATTAAAACTATTATTTTGTGCTAATTCAAGTGCATATATTGTCCAATTCACCACTACTTTTGTGCTTGTGAATGTTAATTTTTCTAAACCAATTTGTAGCTTATTCTAAATAAGAAAATAATGAGCTCTTCCTAAAAATTAGGATGTCAAGAACTAAGCAGCAGCTTTGTTCCTACTTTGAGGTTATTTTTTTCTTGTAATGCAGTATGTATTTTAAATTACTCTGAACTAGAAGTATAATAACTAAAATTCAAGGTTAAATGTGTGACCCCTGTGCATCCATAAAATTCTATTTATATATGGTTAAAAGCTAACAACCCAGGAAAGGATTCTGGAGAAAACAGATGTCTGAGTCTGAGTTTTATTGGGACACTGGTATGTCTTTTTACACCTTAATAATTTCATTTGACCTAATAATTTTACAGATAACTATATGCCTCCTGAGATTTTCTAACTTATTCCTGGGCTAGGAGTGTGGGAACGAAAAATTCCTGGAACTAATTTTCCTGTCCTAAATTTTTTTTAACCTAAGAGTATCTTTGAATCCCTCTCCCCATTACTATATTGCATGTCTTACTTGCTCTCATTTGGCTAATTTCATCCATTTTTCAGGGCCTGAAGTTTATAAAGTCAAAAGTAAGAATTATGGCAAAATGGGTCTAAATTCTGCTCTGGCATCCTTCAAAGTGGATCACAAAGGTGATCATTCCCTTCTATGTGATTAGAAAGCCTGCTTGACTCATGTTTCCAAATTTTAATGTAGTCTCTTTTCTTCCCATGTACTTGATGTAATATATATATATACATATATATGTATATACATATATTTACAAAACTTGCCAAAAGTTTCATCAGATATATAATCTAGAAGAGAGGGAAATGCTAATAATTGCTATTCCTATGAGATTAAATGAAGTAATGTTGTTGTGCCATAATTTAAAAAATATTTAACATGGAAATGATGAGGCTTTATTATAAACAATGGAAGTAAATGATAAAAGCACACTAAGAAATGTCTGTGGCCATCCTTTTGTTGTTATTATGGTTGCTGAGATAACATATACGACTACATGATCAGTGCAATTTCTTCATCTATGAAGATGTGATTAGTCCTTAATCGCCACCTTAAAAGTATGGCTTCTAAGTGATGTACATGGAAAATTATTTTCAATTTCTAAAGCACCATGTACATCAGCTATTGTTAATAGCTAATGTCATTGTATTTTGTACCATCCCAAACTTTTTATTTTCTTTAAAGTTTCTTAACTAATCAAACTCTTGGAAAACATCTAAGGCTCTGGACTAAATTAGAGCTATAAAGCTGAACAGGTTCAATTCCACAAGCAAATTGATTTTGTAACACTGCTAGAGAAATGCCAACTACTCAGGAGGCTGTGGGGGACACTGCAGATGTAGCCAGCTACCAATTTCATAAGGTCCTTTGCTCCCTGAAAGTCCAATCAAGTACAAGATATCCTGAAACCAACATTGACTATTTTTTTTTCAATTAAATGCTCTGTTGTTTCCATTCTCACCCCCTTGGGTTATCTCATTTCATCTTCTCTGGAAAGGAAAAAAAATACCTTTTGAATTAAAGTTTTAAAGCTCACATTTCGATGTCAACCCATGTTAAATTGGCCACCCACTGGATCCTGTCAAGATTGGAGATTTAATGATTTTTAAACTTCGGCTGAACTCAAAGAGAACTGGGATTCTGCAATACATACTTTTCTCTATTTGTATTCTTTTCTGAAAACCCACAGACTCCATCTCAGGATACAATCAATTTGTGTGCATTATCTGGTTTTATGAGTTAAGCAATGAAGTTATATTTATACATCCTATTGATCACATGATCAATGCTTAATATAGAAAATAGGCAAGGAGAAGAAAACAATATCACCTTCATTAATATTTTTCCTGCATGATAAAAATAGCTAACATGTTCAGTGTTAACCCAAAGGCTGACATGTCAAGGCCACCCATAGATACCTCAGAAGAAAGGGTAAGAGAATAATTTCCTAAAAATGAGCCAACAAAAATCTTACAGAGACTGGCTCTGCTTTGATGTCCCTGAAGGTACATCATAATGCAGGTCATGTCATTGACTCAATAGCAAATAGTTTGTTTTCTTGTGCTTCAGAGTCACACAACTGAGTATCTATAAAATATTACTTACACCTCAGATGTACACCATACTAAACAAAGGAGATAGCTATGATATGCATCTTATAATATCTTTATTTGTTTTGTTTTTTAATTTAAGACTACATTGGGACTACAGTTTCATGGGCCAATAGCCAATTAAGTTAACATAGATCAAAAAGGTAAAGTGAGATATGTGTGCTTGCTGAATAATGTAAGGGGTCTTACATGCTTGTGAGAGCCCATCTCAGATACAGCTTTTGGCCTCTGCTTGTGCAGAGCAAAAGAGAAGGAAGGAAAGCAACACCTCCAAGAAAAAACTAGTGCATCAGCCTCTCATCCCTCAGCAACACAACCACTTCTAAACTGAGAACAGAAGAAATGGAAGGTGCCTGACTATCACTACCCAGCATTCTAAACCACGGACACAGTGCCAGGAACAGGATAGAGTGGAAAGTAAATGCAGAACAAAATTCAAGTTCTTACAAAAGGCCAGATTTACTGGACACATAGAGACCAAAGGAGCCTCCGAGATAATTGCCCTAAGATCTTTTGATTTTAGAACTGAAGCTGCTCTCAGAGATCACCCCTCAACTGAAATAGATTGGCTTCAATGATAAACTATCTCACCTATGAGTAATATGCTCCCTTAAACAATAAAATTCTCATGAGACCAAACTGTCAACATTGAACCCAAAGTAAATATAGGGAGGCAAGAGATCCAAAGAGCTGGATCCATAGAAACAGAACAAGCAAAAGGGAAAATAATGAAAACATGCTGTGAGAATTGTAAACAGTGTCACAGGATAATTTGTACAAAAATTATTAAATAGGAAACTCATTTTCTGCATAAACTGTCACTTACTGAATGACAAGATGTTTTTAATTAATCTACTTAGTCCTTTAAAAGTAATGGCTATCAAATATTCAATATTTCATAGCACCCTATGGTAGCTATTTAAATGATAAATTATTGAACTTTTAGGATATGCTAATTTTTACCATTTTAAACACCGTGATAGGCAGACATGTATATTAATTTTAAACTCATACAGTGATTGCCTCAAAACTGCCTTTTTGAAGCAGTATTTCTATGCCAAATAATAAGCACAAGAATTGCGAAACATTTGCCAAATTGGCTTCAAGCTTTTTTTTTTTTTCTTGTTTTTTATTTTCTCCAATCCATTGAATTTTGAGCTTCTGCCAATTTTCTTCTCACATGTCCTTGTTGACTTTATCATTATTTCATTCATTTCCAATCTAATAAGGAAAATATTATAATACTGTTTTAAAATGAGAAGTGTTTAATACATATATGCAATTCCTTTCTACTGCATTTCCCTTTGTTTTAAAAGGTTATTTCATTTGTATTTATATTTTTGTGAATTCTCACTGAAAATCTCATAGGATCATTAGGTACTATTGCCCTCTTGAAAAATACATAAATGATTTATTATCAAAGAGGTTGGTCTTAATCTCTAAAATAGGTTGTCAGCATTTTCTCAGGTTATAAATTTTTAGCATCACTTTAGGTGTTTTGAACACATAAAAAAATCCCTTACACTTAAAAAAGAAAGAAAGACAACTTTACGCTATTCTGCAATAAATCTGCTATTTTCTTACTTATTTCTGTCTCTGGGGTCATGTTTAGAAAAAAAAAACTTTCTTAACCCAGAAATACAAGGGTGTACCATCCCCTCACAAGTGGAAAAGCTCTCCCCTGGGCAGAGCTTTAGTATTGTGCATTTTTTCCTCTGTGAAAGCATCCAGTAACTTCCTCTGAGTTGGTGCACCCAGTGGCATCACCTGGGAAGGTTCTACCTGGTCACAATGAACTTTTCATGAAAACAGTTTCCCTGGAACCTCGTCTTTTGTGATGGTCTATTTAATAGAACAGTGTGTGGCTGTGAGATTTTGTTTCCTGCTTGGAGAAAATGTCACAAAAACTATTGTGATGCTGAACACAGCTTACAAGACAGCACTATGAGAAAAATTCAAATGGATGAGTGGTTTACTTGTTTCAAAAATGGGAAATGTTGATTGATGACAAACTTCTTTGTGTACTTCCATCAACTTCCTAGATGGATGAAAATGTAAACAAAACAAGTGCATTAGTACTCAAGGACCAACAACAGACCACTGAAGAGATGGGGCGTTATCTGGACTCTCTTGGAGCTCAGCTCAGCAAATTTTAGCAGAAGACTCAAGAATAAGAAGGGTTGCTACAAAATTGGTGCCTTGGATTCTGACTGATCACGAAAGAGAGCACTGAGTGAAAACATGCCATGCTTTGAGACACCCAGAATTTTTTCCCCTCATGGTCTTTACTGGTGAGGAGGCATGGTGCTATTCTTATGAAAGCAAACATCAATCAACCCAATGGAAGCTGCTTGTTTCCAAAAGAGCTCATCAAGTGAAATCAGAGATCAAGACAATGCTCATCTGTTTTCCTTTGATGTGAGGAGCTAGTGCCTTTGGAGTTCATTCTATGAGGTCAAGCTGTTTATCAAACTTTCTGTTTAGAGGTAATGAAAAAAATAGTGAAACATTGTGTAACAGAAAAGGCCTGATTTGTGGCAGATGGGGAACTGGTTTTGCCACTATGACAACGCATCTTCTCACACAGTCATGTTAGTGCAAAAACCAGCATGTTTTCTTGCCCCATGCACTTTCTCACCTGACATTGCTCTGCGTGACTTCTTTTTGCTTCATGAAATTATGAGGGACATGAAAAGACAGTGATTTGATGACATATAGGAAGTGAAGAAAAAAAAAAAAACAAAGAAGACTCTGTCATCCAAACAGACGAGTTTGAAGAGGAAAAAATGTTTCCAAGAATGGAATCACATTTCCCTTCATTGAACAAGGCAATTCCATGGGCAATGTAGCAGTAAGAAATTACTAAACCTGAAAGAAGGTTGAACATGATGGTGGGACAAGAGAGAAGGAAAAAGATAATAGAGGAAAGAACCAGGAGACCAAGGACATTTATAGAGGCCTAAATATATGCATGTACATATGTGTGTCACACATATATAATGAGTGAGGAATAGAACTATGTGCTACTCATCTACATGTTAAGAGTTAAGATTGCAAATGCACATTAGGCCTCAACTCAAGTACTTCCTTAACACAAGAATGTCTTGTTCTAACAATCTGGCATTCTGTGATGCTCACCTTCCTGACATGATCGCCAAAAACAAAATGGGTGCATAAGCAAATGTGAAGAAAGTTGATGGTGTCTGGAGATCAAACAGTATAGCATGTGGTGTCTTAAAGGCTTGAGGAAAACAAGTAGCCACCTAATTCAGAAGCAACAAAGTCTACAAGGAAGAATCCCACCAGCCTGTGTAATCATGAGGTGTCGATGGGATCAGGTATCATGCATCAGTGACTCAGAATAAAACCATACCCAATGTGAATGAGGGGTGAGGTATGGGGTAGAGAGCCAATTTCCATCTGTAAACCATTTCTGAAACTCCTTCATGTAATCTAGAAATTCCTTCACTCAAGTTGTCAATAGAGAAGCCCTTTATTGCATGGTTAGATCAGATGGATAACTCCTTATTAACAGTCAGTCTATCAGGGAGTCAATAAATATTTATTGAGTACAATATAGCTCCACTTTTGGAAAAAGTCAGGGATCTATGCCCCTCATCTAGTGGTTTTGTGCTCTGTGACTCTTCATCCTGATGTTTGGCACTAAGTCAGCTGCCTCCACGCCCAATCGCTGGAGTCCTCAAGTTTCTCTGTCTCCAACGTGGATCTATTTGGTGTTCTGTCGTCTTGCATATGTGAGTTTGCCTTATCCACAGCTTCAAGGCTGATAGCCTTTGGTCTACAGCTCACATTAATGAACTTATTTAGAGTCCAAATCAGGTGTGAAAATTCTTGATGCAGTCATCTATGCTCCACTGATAAAAAAAAAATTGTTATCCTATTGGCGAAGTCTGCTGGCCAGCTAGCCCAATGTATCATAATTAGTTCTAACCTCCCAAATCCTGTCTATAAAAGCAATGCTACTCTTCAGACTTTTATCTTTGCAAACCATTATAAAAATAAGCATACAATATTATCAGTAATTTTTCTAAGGCAGTAGAATATACATTTTTAGCTTTGACCCATCCATCTCCTTACTCATTTATTTAAATTAAGCA
>PVJH01027200.1:0-28986 GCA_004026705.1 Nesogale talazaci | reverse complement strand
AGCAAACTGAGGAACAGAAAGATTAACAAACATACATGTATCAGAGAGCTAGCAGCAAGGGTTATCATAACTAGAACTTTGTAGTATAAACCTTTCCACTTTGTCTTTTTGTTTAAATTCCTAATTCTAACAATACTACATTTACAAGCCACTTCACAGTTTAGGAATATTCTCTGCACAGAAGCACACCTAGTGAAAGTGTGTGTGCATGTGTGTGTGTGTGTTTGTGTGTGTGTGTGCAAAGAAAGAAAGACAATTTCCAAGAAAATGACACATAAAAGTGCAGAGCTAAGCAAGTTCTTAGTCTGTGGGTCAAATGTTAAGGTGAGGGCTTCTCCTGACTCCAGAGGCTTCAGAGGCTGATGAACCCAAGATCAGCAGCTCAGGCAGCATGTTGCCTATGTGAGTGACAGAGGCTGCAGATGCTAAGGTCTCCCAGGGACATCAAGTAGTCCTCAGGCTACTGATTCAAGAACCGGAGGTCTTGTCAACTTAGCACAAGTACAGATCTCCTTAAGCCAGCATATGCTTTTTAAGGAAACCATAATGACATATTTTCTTAAGCATTTTACAAGTAACATGTATACAAAAATGCATTAGCTTCTTTTATATCTTATTTTAAGTGAATAAAGTGTTCGATATATATGCCATAAAGAAGCACTTACAGTAACTATATATCTTTTTTAAAAATCATTTTATTGGGGGCTCATATATAAATACATATATTGTGCCATGCTTCTTTACATGCCTGCAGCTGTCATCATTCTCTGAACCTCCACCTTTCCATCCGAGCCTCTGACATCAGTTTCCTATCCCTTCCCCTCCATCCTTGTTCCCCCCTCCCCACCAACTCTCAATACTCTATAAATTATTGTTTTGTCATAACTTACATTGCTCGATGTCTCCCCTCACCCTCTCCCCCAGTATCTTCCCCCCGGTAGAGGGTTATATGAAGATCCCTGAAGTTGGCTCCCCCTCTCTACCCCACTTTTCCTCCACCCATCCAGTAGCTTCACTCCTACTACTGGTCCCAAGGCGTTCATCTGTCCTGGGTTCCCTGCATTTCCATTTCTCATCTCCACAGTAGTGTAGAACTGGGACCTTGACAGTTGGAGGGAAGAAGCCTTCAGGAACTAGAGGAAAGTTGTATACTTCATTGCCACCTCACTTCACCTCACTAGCCTGTCTCCTCCCCACAACTCCCCTGTGCGGGAGTGTCCAATTACCCACAGGTGGGCCTTGAGTCCCCACTCGGCCCTCCCCCCATTCGTAGTGACATGGTTCTTGTTCTTTGATGTTTGATATCTGCTCCCTTCAGCCCCCTGTGATCACACATGCTAGTGTTTTTCTTCCATGTGGGCTTTGCTGCTTCTGGGCTAGATGTCCATCCATTCACCTTCAAGCCTTCGTGATCCCAGGTGTTTTATCATTTGGTAGTTGGGTGCCATCAGATTTCTCCTGTCTGCATCTGTTCTCTTTTGTCTTCCACGATCTTGTTGGGAGGGTGGGCACACAATAATATGACTTTTGTTCTTTGATGCCTGATATCTGGGTCTTTCCACATCTCATGGTCACATAGACTGTGTGCATCTTCTAAGGTGGGCTTTGTTTTTCCTGGGTCTTATAACTGTTTGTTCACCCTCAAACTTTTAAGTCCTCAGATGTCATATCTTTTGATAGCTGGGTACCAACAGCCATCTTTACCGCTCTTGCCCAATCCCCACATGTCCACAGTGGTCATCTCATGAGAGATCGCTCACAGTGATATGATTCTTCCTGTTTGATGCCTGAGGTCTGGTCCTTTTCACACCTAGTGGCCACTTCTTCCCTGTAGGCTTGGATACCTCTCAGCTAGATATGTCTACAACTAGTTGTGTAATTGTAGTGGTATTTAACACTGCCTTCTTTCAATACCCATTTTGTGTTCCAACAAGCCCCTTAAGTTCTAACTAGCCCTTTGAGTGTTCCTGAAGCTTTGCCTACTGTTGTGCCACAAATTGTTATTCCAAAATGGCCTGGGCTATCAGTACTCATGTCCAAATTGGGTTCCTTTCATTGCCATGGACTTTAAACACACGGCATGCTAGTACTAGGGAATGCCATAAGCAATCCCCTGCATTCCTGGCATGCTCTTATTTGCCTCCATTATGAAATATAAATCCAATTTCCCATTAAACATCAGAATTGGGGCTGAGTCCTGGTGGTACTGTGCTTGTGCGCAGAACTGCGGCTCACTGGGATGGAGGTTCAATTCCAGCAGCAGCTCCACAGGAGAAAAGGCTGGGCCTCCTACTCCCACCACCAAAGAGCAGTGATGCCCAAAAAAGCAAACAAACAAAAAATCAGTATTGATCACATCAGGCTGTATACTAAGTCCCTTTTTTGCCTGTTTATCTAGTCATGAAGAGTCCCAAGTGACTGGTGACATTTTTAACTTCCAGTTCAACAGAATCAATTTTGTATCTTACAGTGAGAGGACAAAAAACCCCCAAACTCCAAAGCATAGAGTTTCAGGATCAGGGAATAAAATTTTATGAGTGGATTTTTAGGGGCCACAGTTTGTAGTATCATTCTCCTTTCCCTACATGTGGCCCTGGATCTTGGAGAAGCAGCACCACATATTCAATGTTAGTTTAGCATATATACAAAAGGGACTTTAAAATATTCAGATAGAATGGAATAGAAAGATAATCTGTTTTGTTTTTTTTTTAATCAGGGCAGAGAGCAGACACAGTCCTCCACTACCACAAATTATGCAGTCAAGCTTCCCACATTTGGGGAAATCGCAAAGGTCCGCCCATCTGGAGTGCAATGAATAAGTCTTGCCCTGGGAAGAACACCTTCATGATCATGGTGTCTCCCCTGCCAGGTAAGTATGATAGTAAGATTTTTAATGAACATTTTGAAATTCCCATGAATAGCTTCCTGGAGATCATTGCCCCACCCTGCAAGGTGTTGCCACCTAGATGGTGCTGTAATTTCATCTTTAGAAGGCCATTACATTGTCCTACCAAATCAGTTGCTTTGAAATAATGAGGGACATGGTAAGACCAGTGGATTCTGAGCATAGACCCCATGCCATACTTCATTTTCTATAAAGTGAATGAGTGCCTTAGTGTAAGATGAGCTGGTGAAGGGTGCTAGGTCAATGGATAAGGCGTTGTATGGGTGTGAGGATGTCAGGTTTGACATAAGTATATCATTCTCTGAGGGAACATCTGTATCCAGATTATCTCTCTGCTTCAATAAGAGCAAAATATACCTTTTCCATGATGGAAGTGATCTAATGTAATTGACTTGACACCAGGTTGCTGGAAGATTTTTTCCCCTCTGATAGCATATCACAGACTCAGAGTTGGTCTCTACTATTGGAACATTGGACACTCACTAGTGAAAATGAATGTAAATTCAAAGGGCAACATAATGTCCATCCCTGCTACCATCATCACATTTTTATGAACCAATTAGACACTGACTGGAAAATATAGAGGAAGAGGATGAATGGTTTCCACCTGTTAAAATTATCTGCTGAGGTAATATTTTAGTGATCATTCACACGATAAAAATATCTTTAATTTTCTTGCTGTTGTTATCATTGTTCTATTTGCTTAAGATGCTCCATTTTAGGAGACCTTTCTTGTACATATTGCTCCCTCTACAGGTCTATCTAGACAAGATAGACTGGACAAAGAGGTTGGAGGTGAAAATGACAGGACTGATGGTTCCAGGGTAGGGGACATTGAAGAGGAGGAGGTGGGGGAAAGGTGGTGATGTCAACCAGCCCAGGAAAAAGGGAATAACAATTGATACAAATGCAGGGACAAGGTGGGTGAGAGAAGGACAATAGGGATTGATTAAGACTAATGTAACAGAGAGAAAATACTGAAAGCCAAATGGAGACTGAGCATGATAGTGGGACAAGAGGGAAGCAAATGGAAATAGAGGAAGGAACTGGGGGATAATGAACACTTATAGAGGTTCAAATACAGGTATGTACATAGGGGCACATATTTATAAGTGAGGATGGGGAAAGAGATTAATGTGTATACTTATAGGGTTAGTAGTAGAACAGATGGGCATTGGACCTCCACTCAAGTATCTTCTCGGTTCAAGAACACTTTGTTCTATTAAATTGGCATTCCAAGATGCTCACCTTTCCGGCATGATCACTGAAGACAAATGTGTGCATAAGCAAAGGTGGTGAAGAAGCTGATGGTGCCCGGCTATCAAAAGATGGAGCGTCTGGGGACTTAAAGGCTTGAAAGTAAACAAGCAGCCATCTAGCTCAAAAGCAACAAAGCCCGCATGGAAGAAGCACACTAGCATGTGGAATCATGAGATGTCAAAGGGATGAAATATCAGGCTTCAAGAACTCAAAAGCACAACTTTGCATGCTCACTTTCCCGATATGATCCCTGAGGACAAATGTGTGCATAAGCAAATGTGGTGAAGAAAGCTGATGGTGCCCGCCTACCAAAAGTTATAGCATCTGGGGACTTAAAGGCTTGAGTAAACAAGCGGCCATTCAGCTCAGAAGCAATAAAGCCCACACGGAAGAAGCACACCAGCCTGTGTGATCATGAGATGGTGTAGGGATCCGGTGACAGGCATCAATGAGCTAAAATTATACTATTATTAATGAGGGGGAGTACAGATTGGGGACACAAAACCCATCAATAGGTGAGGTAACATCCTTTTGCAGAGGGGTTACAAGGAGGAGATGAGTCAGTTAAGATACAGGGTAGGTGCTATGAAATATGCAACCTTCCTCTAGTTCCCATGCTGCCTCCCACCCACTATCATGACCCCAATTCTACCACATAAATCCAGCTAGACCAGGAGATGTACAGTGAAGTTGGAAATATGGGATACAGGATAGATGATCCATCAAGACTAGTAATAGGAGTGGTAATACCAGGAGGGTGGAGGGATGGAGGAATAGAAAGAGAGAACCAACTTCAGGGATCTACACGTAGCCTCCTCTCTGGAGCACGGACAACAGGGAAGTGAGTGTTGGGACACATTGTACAGTGCACAGAATGAAAAAATAATTTGTAAATTACTAAGGGTTCAAGGGGAAGGGGGGGAGGAAGAGTAATATAGGGAGCTGATAATGGGGGCCTGGAGAGAGGGAGAATGTTTTGGGAGTGATGATGGCAATGGGTGGGTAAAAGTGGCCTGCATACAACTGATGTTGTTAGGGATTGTGATGGGAGTTGTATGGGCCCCCCAATAAAATGATTCATTAAAAAAGGGGGGGAGGGGAAAGGGGAGATTTTTTGTTTGTTTGTTTGTTTGTTTGTTTGTTTGTTTGTTTGTTTTTAAAGAGGAGCTTGTACCAAGGGCTCAAGTGGAAAATGTTGGAAATGTATGTGGAAACATGTGTGCAAATGTGCTTGATACAAATGATGTACTGAATGTTGTAGTAGCTGTAAGAGCCCCCAATAAAATTTTTAAAAAATCTTTAATTTTTATGAACATCATAGAAGTCTATCTACAAACGTATTCTTCATATCTCTTGGTCACTAATGTTTTAATTATTTTTCTTCCAAGTTCTTAGACATCCAATCAAAGCACTGGCTACAGATCATGAATCTGTATACAATTGCTCATCTGGCCAATTCTTCTTCTAAGGAAATGAAAAACTGAGACTATACTCAAAGTTCTACCCTGTGGGAAGATTTCCCTTCACTATAGCCCTTCCAGAAGTTTCCAGAAAGAGTCAGCAATTTTGCTGTGCAACTATCAAAGATATAGCATCTGGGGTCTTAAAGGCTTAAAGATAAACAAGCCACCTAGCTGAAAAGCAATAAAGCTCATATGGAAGAAGCACACCAGTCAGTGTGCTCATGAAGTATTGATGGGATCAGGTAGCAGGCATCTAAGACACAGAACAAAACCATACCCAAGCTGAATAAGGAAAGAGGAGGCAATTGGACATGCCCTCACAGAGGGGTCACAGGGAAAAAGAGAGCCAGTCAGAGTGCAGTATAGCCCCAATGAAACATACAACTTTCCTCTAGTTCTTTGGTGCTTCTGTCACCCCGCTATCATGACCTCAATCCTACCTTGCAAATTGGATTAGATCAGAACATACCCACTGCTACGGATAAGAAACTGAAGCACAGGGAATCCAAGATAGACAAATCCCTCAGGGCCAACAATGAGAGTATAGCTACCAAGAGTATTAGGGGACAATGGTGGGAGAAAAGGGGAATTGAGCACAAGGATCAATCTAGAATTGTCTCCCAGGGGGATGAATAGTGGAAAAGTGGGTGAGGGTTTTGAAATGGGGAGCTGATATCAGGAGCTCAAGTGGGAAGAGAATGCTTTGAAAATGATAATGGTGGCATATATGCAAGTGTGTTTGACACATTGGAGGAATGTATGGATTATAATAAGAGATGTCAGAGCCTCCAATAAAAGTATTTCAATAATGATAATTTGGCCTGTAATTTCAATAAATAACTTATCAAAAATAAACTTTGGAATTTAATACTCTGATATCAAGGCAAATTTAGCATGCATCATATATGTCTTTACACTCGTTTTATCAAGTAAATCATTTTATACATAGCAATATTGTCAAAGAGTTTTAACAGATTTATTTTTTATGAAGTCTCTTATGACAGCTAGTTTCAGATATCTGGCTAAAATTGAGAGGACACCCTCTAACATATAGCGTTGGTATCATCTGTACCAAGATCTTGGTTCACTTAGAGCTTATGTTAATTGACTGCACAATAATGCTCTAGGACATGGGTAAAATCAGACAGTTTCTGAGATAAACTTAGGACTTCTTGTGTTATCAAGTCTAGAAAGCTGCAATATCACCCAAAATGCTTGCCCTCCTCTGCATTTTACCCCTCCTAGCCAGTGTCTTTACATAAATCTATAAAATGTGCTTCAGTAAAGGTGGTTCAAATAATACATGTTAGCAGCAATAATAGTCTTGAATAGTCCAAAGGAAACTAGGTAACCGAAAGTTCCATATCTTTGCCAAAGAAACACTTATCTCTGATATCTCCATTCTATTTTCAATTTCCTGCTGTGATGTATACAAATGAGAGAAGCACAAACTCAAAACTGCCCAGCAAAGATAATAAAATTTTTCTTGTTTAAAGTGATAGTAAACTTCATTGGCTGATTTTGCTAGGCCATAGTGTCCATTTGTTTGGTCAAACACTAGTATAAGTGATGCTGTGAAGGTATTTGCATGCAATTAGCATTTGAATAAGTTGACTTTTTTAAAAAATCTTCTAAATGTAAGTGGGCCTCATTCAAACAATGAGCAAAAATTGTTTCTCAAGGACAAATGTGCTTCAAAACCGAAACAGGTATCAGGAGAGTGTTTTCAGCCTGCGTGACGAACAGATTTTACACTTGTCGATGCTATAAATAAATAAATAAATAAATAAATAAATAAATAAATAATCTCTTTATAGTTAAAGAAAAAGTGATGGATAGATGGGTGGGTGGGTGTGATAGTTAAGCTTGTCATGCCAACATGGCCAAAGACAATAGGTAGGTCTGCTGTGATGACCTGGCCAATGAAAACATGCGATCAATTGAAGGGAGGAAATAGAAAAAACTTGGCAAGCTCCGTCCTTGCTCTCTTGCTTTCGAATCTTCAGACCAGACAGCTGCCTTGTTCGCCCTGTGCCTCAACCTCCAAGCAACACTACCTGTGGGACACCTAATCCTGGACTGTGGAGCTGTAAGTTGAGGTTCCTTAAAGTCCTGCTTTGCCACCCTTCTGAAATATACATCTCTTGAGCTGGGGACTGTGGGACTCTGTTATCTGGCTGATTGTTGGTGACCTGCTTTGCTGTCCGCTGCCTGTGACTGGATAGCCTGAATTGCTCCACAGAGGACTACTCAGCAGCCCTCAAGATTCCAAGGACTTCCAGTCTACTAGCTGTCTCACACAAGTGAGTTGCACAAAGCCATTTGTACTGCTGTATATATTAGTTAACTGTTTATTTATTATCTTATATATCCTTCTATATAAATATACAAAGAAAGAAAATCTATATAAATATACAAAGAAAAGTATTTGTATCCTGGTTTTGTTTCTCTAGTAGAACCCTGTCTGACACAAGTGGTACCAGGAGTGCTTCTAGAGAAATAAAATCATAAATATGAGTTTCTTTGATTGGTCCTCCAATCTGATTAGTTTTAAGAGCACTGGTGATACTAATTCTACACCTAAAGCCATGGATAATTTTGCCACTCCTGCTAGTCTGTGTTGTGAAATAGCAAAGCTAATAACTAAAGTAGGATCACCGGTAGATAGGGTACTGGTTAAAGAGAGGCTCTGGGAGGTCGTATGTTTGCTATTTTCCAGCAGTTTTGTCAAGATGCCAAGTATAAGGAAGCTGGTTGGCTGGTCCTTCTTACAATGGACTATGTGATTAAGGAGAGGGATTGCCTCAGGGCCTCAGAAGGGTGCCTCAAGTGCCGACTCATGGACTTGAAGGCTTCTCCCTGTGCTACAAAGGAGAGCCTTCTTGTCTGTAGTAAAAGAGCCAATATTGCTGAGAACCAGGTCCAAAGTCTCATTTTGTGAGTGGCTGAATTACAACATCTGCTGAATGACAGACCCAGAGCAGTGTCCGAAGCCAAAGTGATGGTATTGATAGGAAAAAATTGGGACCCTGAAAAATGGGATGGGAACATATGATCTAATGATCCAGAAGAAAAGGATATTATGCCACTATTAGAAACAAGTGAACCAGCCCAGTCAATAGATCTGCCCCTCCCAGCTGAAGATAGTAATCCAGTCTCAACCAAACAACCCACACCTGAGCAAATCAACCAACCTACTCAAGATGAAATGCCAGGTGGGGCTGCATCTCTACCATTGCCTGAGGGAAATGCCTTACAAGATAGTGCTGAGAACACCCAGGAAACAGCTCACCATTGATAATTTCTGCTAGACCTATAACTAAAATTAAGGCAAGGAAAGCTCCGAAGGGTGAGGTCGAGATGATTACTCAAGAAGTATGCTATACTCACAAAGAACTGCTCGAGCTTTTAAATACATACAAGCAGAAGCCTGGGGAGTATCCCTGGGAATGGTTACTGAGGGTGTGGGATACTGGTGCAAGAAATGTAATATTAGATCGATCTGAGTTTCTGGATATGGGACCCCTAAGCACAGACTCTTCTTTCAATGTCTCAGCAAGAGAGACTAAGAGAGGATGCAACTCCTTATTTGGTTGGTTCACTGAAGCATGGGCTATGGATGGCCTAGATTAGACCAACTTGAGGTGCCTGACCTACCTTGGTACACTGTAGAAGAAAGCATCCAAAAGCATGGTGGAATGGATCTATCAGGATACTCCCATAGACCCCAAAAGGGGGTGACCTGAAGACATACCCTTCACCACAACCATAAGGAACAAGTTTGTGAGGTGGACCCCAGCATCTCTGAAGACTCCTATAATTGCTATGTTGTGTACACCAGGATTAACTGTGGAATTTCCTAAAGTGAACTCCAATATTTGCCCACGATGGGACAGGTTGGACTCCATAGTGACAGAGGGCAAGTGTCAGTACTGAATCAACAGAGACAGGGTGGACATGTTTATAATAGAAAACAAGGCTTTCATAGTAATCAAAGCAGCCTGTCTTGTGTGGAATTATAACAATGACTACTTAGTCACGGTGTCCCTAGGAGTGAAATACATGGGAAACCTACTAAATATGTACGTGACCTATACAGGCAGAAGAATGCTGGATGGGTCAGGTGAACTGAGGGAAAGGCAGTCACAATCACTCAACCAGTTCCCAGGCCTGAGCCGGTTCACAGACCCACAACCACTTGAATTAGGGGAAGGCCAGGTCGCTTGGAAGAAGGACCCTGCTACATCACCGAATGTTTATGCTGTTAGTCTTTCTTCTAGCCTTCTCCAAAGGGACCTGCGGCCTTTCACAAGAATGACTGTCCATTGGGGGAAAGTAAATAATCAAACTTTTCAAGGATTACTGGACACTGGCTCTGAACTGACATTAATTCCAGGAGACCCAAAGTCTTTCAAAGGCCCGCCAGTCAGAGTGGGGGCTTATGGAGGTCAAGTTATTAATGGAGTTTTAGCTCAGGTACACCTCACAGTGGGTCCAGTGAGTCCCCAAACCCATCCTGTGGTTATTTCCCCAGTTCCAGAAAGCATCATTGGAAATACATACTTAGTAACTGGCAGAACCCCCATATTGGATCCCTGAGATGTGGAATAAGGGCTATCATAGTGGGAAAGGCCAAATGGAAACCATTAGAATTGCCATTGCCTAGGAAAATAGTGAACCATAAGCAATGCCGCATTCCTGAAGGAATTATAGAGATCAATATCACCATCAATGACTTGAAAGATGCAGGGGTGGTGATTGCTACCACATCTCCATTTAACTCACCCATCTGGCCTTGGAAGAAGATAGATGGATCCTGGAGAATGACAGTGGATTATCATAAGCTTAAGCAGGTGGTGACTCCAATTGCAGCTATAGTTCCAGATATGGTCTCATTGCTTGAGCAAATTAATACTTCTCTTGGTACTTGGTATGCAACTATTGATTGGGCCAATGCCTTCTTCTCAATACCAATCTCAAAGGGTCACCAGAAGCATTTTGCCTTCAGCTGGCAGGGGAAAACAGTACACTTTCACAACTCTCCCTCAGTGGTACATCAACTCTTCCTCCCTGTGCCATAATTTAGTCCAATGGGACCTCTATCACCTGTCTATTCGACAAAATGTCACACTAGTCCATTATATTGATGACATTATGCTGATTGGCCCCACTAAGGAGGGTGTATCAAAGATTTTAGATTCATTATTACAGCATTTGCATACAAGAGGTTGGGAAATTAACCCAGCAAAGATTCAAGCACCCTCCACCTCGGTAAAATTCCTAGGGGTCCAGTTGTGTGGACCATGTCAAGATATTCCCACTAAAGTGAAGAACAAGCTATTGCATCTGGCTCCCCCAACAACGAAATAGGACACACAATGCTTAGTGGGCCTCTTTGGATTTGGGAGGCAACATATCCCTCACTTGGGTGTTCTTCTTCAAACAACTTATCAAGTGACACGAAAGGCCTCCAATTTTGAGTGGGCCCTAGAATAATAAAAAGCTCTGCAACAGGTTTGGGCTGCTTTGCAAACTGTTTTGCTACTGGAACCATATGATCCAGCTGACCCAATGGTGCTAGAAGTGTCACTTGTTGATAAAAATGCCATGTGGAGTCTTTGGCAGACCCCTATTGGTTAATCACAGTGTAGACCATTGGGATTTTTGAGTAAAATCCTGCCATCCTCTGCAGACAACTAGCCCCCCTTTCACAAACAGCTGTTGTTCTGTTACTGGGCCTTGGTGGAGACTGAAAGCCTCATCATGGGACACCAAGTCACCATGAGGCCTGAACTACCCATCATGAACTGGGTATTGTCTGACCCACAGAATCATAAAGTTGGACATGCGTAGCAATACTCCATTGTTAAATGGAAGTGGTACTTATGAGATTGGGCCAAAGTAGGGCCTGAAGGTAAAAGTAAGCTGCATGAAGAAGTGGCCCAAATGCCCACAGTCCCCACTCCAGTCACATTACCTTCTCTCTCCCAGTCTGCACCTATGGTCTCCTGTGGAGTTCTTTATGATAATTTAACTGAAGAACATAAAAATCATGCTTGGTTCACAGATGGCTCTGCACAATATGCAGGTGCCACTCATAAGTGGACAGCAGCAGCACTACAGTCCCTTTCTGGGAGCTCCCTAAAAGATAGTGGTGAAGGAAAATCTTCCCAATGGGCAGAACTTCAAGCAGTGCACCTGGCCATTCAGTTTGCCTACAAGGAAAAGTGACCAGATATGAGACTGTATACTGATTCATGGGCTGTGACTAATGGCTTGGCTGGATGGTCAGGGACTTGGAAGGAACATGATTGGAAGATTGGTGACAAGGAGGTGTGAGGAAGAGGTATGTGGATGGATCTCTCTGAATGGGCCAAAAAAGTAAAGGTAATCGTGTCTCATGTGAATGTTCACCAAAGGGTTACCACTGAAGAGGAGGACTTTTAACAATCAAGTGGATAAGATGACACGCACTGTGGAGACTGGCCCTCCTCCTTCCTCTGCCACTCCTGTTATCGTCCAATGGGCACATGAACAAAGTGGACAGGGTGGCAGGGATGGATGTTATGCATGGGCACAGCAACATGGACTTCCACTCACCAAGGCTGAATTGGTCATAGCCACTGCTGAGTGCCCTATTTGCCAAGAGCAGAAACCAACGTTAAGTCCAAGGTACAGAACCATTCCTCAGGGAGATCAACAGGCAACTTGGTGGCAAGTTGATTATATAGGACCATTCCCATGCTGGAGGGGGCAGCGTTTTATTCTGGCTGGAATAGACACCTCTTCTGGATATGGATTTGCCTTCCCTGCATGCAATGCTTCTGCCCAAACCACCATTCGTGGATTTACAGAATGCCTCATCCACTGGCCGGGCATCCCACATAGCATTGCTTCAGAGGACTTACTCAGCAGCCCTCAACACTCCAAGGACTGCCAGTCTATTCGCTGTCTCACACAAGTGAGTTGCACCAAGCCATTTGTACTGCTTTATAGATTAGTTAACTCTTTCTTTCTTATCTTATATATCTTTCTATCTATATAAATCTATAAAGAAAACTACTAGTGTCCTGGTTTTGTTTCTCTGGAAGAACGCTGTCTGACACAGCGGGTGATTGAGTAGAGGGTGGAGGAGTGAAGGATAGACAGATGGATGATACATAGAGTCACCTGCAGGTGAATGGTCTTAGTTCTTACATGATTCTTAATTGCAGAGACTTTGCTCATTCCATTTCATCTACACTCAATTAAATCAAAAGAAATGATATTGCTTTCATCCCAATAAAGAACATTTAAAGAACTGAAGTAGGGTGTGCAGTGCTTACTCTTTGGGCTGCTAATTGCAAGGTCACCAGACTGCTATGCAGGAGATGATGAGACTTCCCACTACTGTAAAATTATTGTCTCAGAAATCCACAAGGGCAGTTCTGCTCCATGTCCCTTGTTTCTATGAGCTGGATTCCACTTGAGAGAAAGTCCAGTTTGACATTCGATTATGCCAAATCCTTTCTCATTAGGCATTATGTTCCTTTCTTTAAAACTTCTCAGTTATATGATAAAACAAATCCTCCACTTGTATATAGTTCTAAAATTACATGGGGAGGGAGTGGAAGACAGACAGGTGAAAGAAGAGGAGAAGAGTTACACTTAAGACAGCTTATGACTGGTAGTTGGCTAAGACATTGGAAGGTCTTTTTAAAACAGCATTCATTACCTTTCATGGCATTTTAGTTACTGGGGAAACAGCACACATCTTTAGCATCTGTATATGTTTAGCAATGCCTTTCTGAATCAAAACTACTTTGTGTGAATATGTTATCTTATGGAAATCAAGGCAAGATTGGTGACTGAGTTAATGTCAAACATATCAGAGAGAACATAGGGACTCCTGAGAGCTTAGCACTTTGGGCTCAACTAACTGGGGACAAGTCTCCTAGCTTACCTTGACTAACTTCTAATGCTTTGTGAGAGTCTCCCTGGCCTTGGGAACCCACATGCAAGAAAGAAGTATAAGGAAAATTGCTCCATTTTTGCTATCGGTACAAAAAACATTTGCTTAAATTGTATGTGTTTTTAAAAATCAAGCAGACCAATAGCAATTACCTTAAGCTCTGTGACAGAATGGTAAAAGTCCCATATATAAACTTGAGTTAAATGAGCTGGAGATTTTTAATGGATCAATTGCATTGATTAGGCAAGTGTCACATGGCATCTTATGTACTCTATGGGAGAGATGTGAGGACATGGAGTTTTTTATTTAATGTGCATAAATATAAATATATTTTAAAAGCATGAACAATCTTTCAGGGTGCATTGAGTTCAAGTGTCTAGACAGTCTTGTTCTGCAATGAGCATTGGAGTTGCTGGAATGAGAGCTAAAAGATCAGGTATATTTCTCCTCAGGGGGTAGAAGATGACAATTTTTATCTTTTTTAATGCTTCTCATAATTAAAATGTAGTTATATTAATGTAGTTATATTAGTAGTTATATTAATCTCTCACATAGAGTACATAGTAATATTTAGAGCCTATATTTTAAAATAGTATTATGACAATTTTGAAACCGTAGAAAAGAGTACTTTTATAATTATATTAATTAATAAAGAATTCCTATTTAAAGGATCAACCTAAAATTTTAGATATATGGCTTTTAACTCAAAGACAAAACTAAGTCAGGATGCCACATTATTTATTTTTAATTGTTCTAGATTATTTTCCATGCCATAATTTTTTTAAGTAGTGAAGGAAATTGTAATATCGACAGAATTTTAGAAGGTATCATCTGACTCTAAAGAGAAATCCTGTTGAAATAATTGTGAGAATTCTGCATATTTCTTCTAATACATAGGACTATTTTCCTTTGCAATAGATAAAGCAGTAACATGAAAACATTTCTTGATTGAAAAGGTTAGCTTTTTCTTGAAATGCTTTATAGAACTAAAGAAACATAATAAAATTCAGTCATTTATGTTACTGACAAATTAATTTAATCTGTTTCTTTTCAATAACCTGATTTTGCTGTCTCATATCTAAACTTAGTCCATTTTCCTTCCGCTGAAGTCAAGCTTGTGTTGAGTTCCTACATTATTTTTAATTGTCTCTCTTAATGTAAGTGTCTTATGAAAACAATTTTCCCAGGAGGGGGTTTCTGATTATCTTCATTTATGTAATTATAGACCAAGCAGCACATGGGCTGGATTTTAGAGTGTTTCTCTATTTCTGTGTTATAATCATACATTTTTCTCTCTCCAAAGTTGAAGATATTTTTCTTATTTCCAGTGTTTATCAATCACTATAAATTCTGAAGCCTTTACTTGAACTGAGAAAGCAAAAATGCTTTCCTACTCTACAAAATATAAATGTTCTGCCCTTTGTACCTGCCATCATTAAGTCTTGGCTAAGAATTTACTAATAGAATCAAGACATAATCTACCTAATGATTAAACTGTCCTATAACTGAATTTTTGTTGTGCATATGCCAGTAACTATTCAATGAATGGGAAAAAATGTATAAATAAGGTGCATAAGTCTATGTAATTTCATTCACCCACTAAAAAAGGGACTAAATCTATTTTGAAACCTAAACTCAGAACACACTTTGTCATAGGAATATTGCAATAAATTGTGATAAAATATTGTTCATCAAACCATAACTTCTAAATAAGTTTTTATGAAATGGTAATCTTACTGTAGGAAATAGGTCTAAGTTTCAAATTATGAACTTGCGTTTGTTGAATACCAAAGAGAAAAAATCATAAATTTAGAGTCTCTAATGTTCCATTTATTTGTTAGTAATAGTAGTCAAAAGGTCAGAAGAACTTGCAGAAATGTTCTATACACTAGGTACAAAGTAGGATGATAGGGTGGTGGGGAGAGATTTGCTTCAAAAGCCCTTGATTTTTCATCTGTAAAATACTGATTATATCAGCTGACATTATCAGTACCAGTTTAAAAAAACATATGAAATCCCTGAGCTCACTTGCTTTCAACTTGATAACTCTAAACATTTTACATAGATCTCTGGTGTTGTTTTAATATTGGGCTTTTAGGTTAAAGGTACGTGATTTGAACCTACTTGTTTTACAAGCTAAAGGTAAGTGTTTTGAACCTACTTGTTTTAATTTTCTTAAGCTTCATCTTGAATTTTAGAAATTGGTCATCTGTTCCACAATCAGCACTTGGTCTTCCTCTGACTGACAATATTGCATTTCTCCATCAAGTCTTTGCACAGACATAGCCAATTGGATTCTTATTCCATCTATTGAGGTATATGTGTCTAGTTCCCATGTGATGTGTTGAAAACGTATTTCTAATGAATAAGACATCAATTGTGCAAAATTCTATCATACAATTTCTCATCTCATTTCTATGAAGACACTCAAAAAAGTTCATGGAAAATGGAATTAAAATAATGAGATTTGGGGGTCTGAACCCCGGTGGCGTAAGTGGTTGAGTGCAGGACTGTGGCCTGCAGACTTGACAGTTCAAATCCTGCAGCAGCTCTCAGGAGCAGCACTGGGGAGCACCCACGACCACCAGAAGCAGTGATGCCAAAAAAAAAAAAAGGATATAATGATATTTTTGAACAAAATTTTCGAAATCCTTTCAAAATATGGTATATAATCAATACTGTATTTCTCCAAGACAAATCCTTGTTTGTTTCCAACTGTCACAATTTTGTCACTTGTAATTTTTCAATGCATCTTACTGTATGTTTACTCACTTTTAAACTGCCGACATAGGTAAAAAAACTTCAATTTCTTCATGTTTGGCAGTAATGATTAATACATAAATTAGACTAATGGTGTTATTCGCTGGTCTTTGTAGGTTTATTAACAGTGTGTTAGTCTGAGAAACAAATTCATAAGCACACAAATGGTAATTGTACATTAAGAAAACATCCCAACTCAGTCCAGGCCAGGCCCATAAGTCTGAGATCAGTCCATCTGAAAGAAAGTCTTCTTCAGACTCATGAAGCACCGGCAAGGGTGCTGAATGCAGGAAGAGCACAGAGCGGATGGGGAGCGTGTCTTTGGATCCAGTGGCGCTGTGGGCATCAGCGCTGGCAGGGGTCTCCCAGTAACTTCACCGGTCCCCAGGTAATGGAGTCTATCAGCTTAGAGCCATGTATAGAGCGCCTGCCAGGAAGTGGTGTTGTCAGTAGCACGTCTCCGAGGAAGTGAACTGAGAGAGAGACACGTGTCTTCTGCTTCCGAGAAGGAAGGACCACATTTCCCAGAATTCTCAGAAGAGACCATGCCCACACAGAGGTCTCATTGGCTGTCTCCAAGGAGATTGACAGGCTAGACTCCACCCCTACACTCTTAATCCTCAAATTGTCACCCGATTAGGTGGCAGCCATACCTATCATTGGCAGTGCTGTACTTCAGACTAGGTCTTGAAATGTTCATTTGATGATGTGATGTCATGCCTTTTCAATTTCCCATCCTCAGCATAAAATAAGTGTAAGGACTCTTGTTAATGTTGCCATAGCTATAGGTGACCAAGTTGTGTTGTCAGTGCTTCTTTTTAAATTTTTTGTGGACTTTTAAGTTTCACTAACAACTGCTTTTTAAAATGGAATCTTTGGCTTTTCGTTGTCTCCATTAAAATTCACTATGATTATATTGAAAAGGAGCCATTGTGGAGTAGTGGTTCTGAATTGGGTTGCTAACTGCAAGGTCACAATTTCACAAGCATCTAAGAGAGGAAGATAGGGCTTTCTACTTCTGCAAAATGTTACAGTCTCAGAAAATCACAGGAGCAGTTCTACCCTGTCCTGCAGGGTCACTGTCGGTTGGAACCAACTCAACAATGAAGAGTTTTGGTTTTGATTTTATTATATTAATTATTATATTATATTATATTATATTATATTATATTATATTATATTATATTATATTATATTATATTATTATATATGATTTAGCTTTTTAGTGGTCCTGAATTCCTGTCCCATGACCCTGTGAACTCTTTCTCAGGCTCACTTTCTGTTTCCTTATCTGAAACAAGAGGGCGAGACAAGCTGGAGTTGTTTCCTTGCTTCTCCTGATTTTTGTTAAGGTGATGTTAAAATGGCTCTTTTTCCTCTCCCTTTGTGAAGTATAAGAGGATTATGCTTAGTTCCTAGGGGATCTCTGGAAATAAAACTATTAAAATGTGACAGCCTTTTCTAAGACTGGTTGCCAAGGAGTTTTTAAATCTCAAGCAAGTTGACACCCCCCTCCAGCAATTCAGTATTCGTCTGTGTTTCCACATTTCAACGTGTTGGCATGTCTTGCATATGCCTGTGGACCTAAAACAATGCATTGCTTGTCGGTTGTTTCAGTTATAGTTTTGCTGTATATATGTTATGAACTGCTTCGAATCTTTTTACATATGACAGGCCAAACCAGAAGATGTGTTATTTTTAATGGATTTTTTTTCCAAATAAGGATTGTTGGTTGACAGATAATTTTTTTCATATGTCATCCCCTTCCTTTCTGACCTCTCTTTATTTCTGCTGAGAAATCAGCTGTGGAACATTCAGAGTTTTACTTGCACATGCAATTTGTTTTGCCTTTACTACTTTCAACAGTTTACCTTGTTGTTTGCCCTTCAAATATTCTGTTCTTATGTGACTGGAAATAGAATACTTAGTGTTTATCATACTGAAATAATTGTGCTTCTTGGATATATACAATATTTATTTTTTCCATCAAATTCGGAAGTTGTGCACTATAACTTCTCTTAGTGTTCTCTCTCTCTCTCTCTCTCTCTCTCTCTCTCTCTCTCTCTCTCTCTTTCTTTCTCTCATTATTTGATGCTCCTATTTTACCGGTATATTATTTTAGAAGACTTAATACCAGACTAGTGAAAAGGAGTTGGAAATTGAAGATGTTGCAAATGTCCAAATGTTATAAGATTCTATTCTGTTCTTTGATCTGTCATCCATCAGAGACTCACAAACTGTGAAGAAATATTTTCAGTTGTGGGGGCTCTTCTGGTCCAAATGTGAAAGTCGGGGAGAGGGGTGTCAAATGCAAGATTCAGAGCCGGAAGTAAAAAGGGCTCAAAAGTCACAGCAGGTTTTCTTCCTTCCACCAACAGCTCCAGTTTAGTCAGGTCATCAGTGTACGACTTCCCAGGTGAGGTGGAAAATGTTAGAACTGTACAGTGGTACCAGTATATATACCTTATCCAAAGAAAAAAAAGGGTGCTTTACAAGTCACGCCCTCTACCAAGGGGGAGTGTGAGGGCCTTTCTAGCAGGACCTGTGGGTTCTGGGAGAAAGGCATAAAGAGCCAGGATGCTGCTGTGTCTCCTGTAGCAGTCTTGAAGTCACTGAATATCCACATCCATAGGTCACTGGAACCTGTGCTCCTGGGAAATTCTGATCTTGAGACAATTAAATTCCAGGCCAGCTCACCTGAGAAAGTTCCGCCTTGACCTCTGAAATGCAGCTTATCACAATGCCTCTACCTTTCCCATAGTGCACTTAAGTGTCCTGTAACGAAATTGAACAGTATGATCCTGTAATATAATTGGGTGGGCTGATTCTGAAATGCGATTGGATGGGTTCACTTTGTCACTGACACCTCATTTACATAGCTCAGCTGGCAATACCTCACTTGCAAATGATGTAGAAAGTTATTTTATTGGTTAATATAGCCTATATAAGTCTTACAAAAGTTATAATAAAAGTATATCTGCACTAACAGACACTGGTCTTCACAGTCTATGTGCATACATCAGTGGCTTTGTTTCCCACACTTTCCTGTGTGCAAGATCTGTTCCCACAGTAGAGTCTTAAAATTATTCCCAAGGAAACCAAAGATGTGACTTGGTTTACACTTACTACTAGATTTAGGTCTTAATTTCATTCTTATCCTCTCCACTATATACTAGAGTATACTTTCCAAAATGGTATTTTACCCACAAAATTATAGAGACAAAAATTGTAACATTGCACAAAGTATTATGGCTAGAAGGGCCATATTAATTGACTATAAGTAACCACTTTTCATATGTTGGGGTGGTCATTGTCTCACATTTTTAAGGGCTCTGTTGAATTTTCTTCTTTATTTTTCTCTATTCTTCCAAACCACATAATGTTGATAGCTCCACCTCTTCACATTGACTGAAAAATATTGTTGAGTCCCCATTGTGATTTTCTAAATTTAATATTATTATACTCTTGAACTTGAAATTTACCAGTGCATTCTTCTGTACAATTTCTGCTTCTTTATTGATATTATCTTTATAATGAAACATTGTCCTTCCTTATACCTTCATGTACAATAACATAATTTGTTTTTTTTAACACATTTATAATAGCTGCTTTGAAGTCTTTGTCAAATTTGCTACCTGGGTTCTTTTAAAGGCACTTTCTTATTTCTGAAATAGTAAAAAAGGTATAGTTTTTCTTCCTTCCTAATTATGGGTCACACTTTATTATTTATTTGTATTTCACTTTAAAAAGAAAACTGAGACTGAGCCCTGGTGGTGTAAGTGGTTGAATGCGGGACTGCAGCCCGTGAGCTTGGTGGTTCAAATCCAGCGGCGGCTTTCAGGACCAGCGCTGGGTAGCTCTCATGACCACCAGAGGGCAGTGATGCCCACAAAAAATAAATAAAAATAAATTTAAAAAAGAAAACTAAGTATTTTAAATAATACATTGAAACAATTCTGAAGACTGTTCATTACCCTTTTAGCTTTGTTCTTCTTGCTATATTTTCATTTATCTAGCAAATTCGCTAGAGCATTTTACTGGAATATATTTCACCCATTGTATATAGTCTCTGTTTCTTCTCAGAAGGCATTGTCTCATCACCCATAGTATATAATCTTTAAGTTTTCTCCTCAGATGGCATTGGCATGAATGTGCTGTTAGCCAGAATCTCTTTGACTTTTCTCCTGAAATCTTCATTAAATTTTCTCTATCATTGGCATCATACCCAGCTGTTTAGCCTTCATGAATTACTGAGAAGATTCCTATATTCTTTTATATAACATGCTGGGGTGTGAATCTCATAAACTAATCTGATTGGATTTAACTCTTTGCCAGGATAGTATGTGACGCCAGTCTCTGAAGTTTTTTCCAGCCAGAGAAGATCTTTCCTTGAAACTATCTTTGTATCATAACACATTAGTTAAGTAGTTACTCTGAAATAGGTCCCATTTAAGTAATCAGAGCAAATTATCTTAGTTGTTGAGGCCAGGAAAGTAAATAACTACCACTGGAAATTGTAGGCTCTTTACAAGAGATCATTTGAAAATGCTGGGAAGTCTGTAAATGAGAGCACAAAAAATGGAAGAAATCTTCTCTTGAAAAATGATGTTAAATATACAACTTGAATGATACAGAAAAGTGTACAAGGTAGGAGGAGAAACATACTCCAGGCTTAAAGTTTTGTCAAATTATAAAACTATAGTTGCTTTAAGAAGGAAAATAGAACATCGTAAATAGCATAAAAGCATCATTATGTACTAATTATGTAATATGGAAAAGATGCCAAGGATTAAAAGGTACAATATTCAAGGGAGCTTTAAAAACTTCAAAAAATATAAAATCATTGATTTTTTTCCATGATGTTTCTGAATCTCTCTTCAAATTTCTGATATTATTACACTTCTGAAGGAGGCCAGAAATAGTACTAGACAACATGAAGCAGATGAGAACAGGGCTGTTTGCAACAGTATGATCTGAATCAAACTGAAAGCTTACCTTGTCCAGTGCTGTCTACTTTGCTAGCTCCTAGATGAGCTTCCGCTATATCCCTAACATGGTAAGACATTTCACCAGTAAAGAATTGGGTGTTCGGCAGGAAATGTTCCCGCCTTGAGCTCACCATGTCAAAGTCAGACACAAGGGGTGTGCAGCAGAGCAGCAAGGGCAACAGTGTGATGAAGTCTCTAGGAAACACAAAATAACAGACTGTGGAGCCAGGACAAGGTGACAGGAAACCATAAAGGATGACAAATGACCTTGAACTACTTACAGGGTTTGCTGTTGTTGATGTTGTTGCCTTTCTGTTATTGTTGTGGCTGTTGTTTTATTTCTTATTGTCTTCTGTTATAGCATATTTTTATGGCTACATCTCTATCTGGAAGGGTTTGGTGGGATAAATAAGCCAGAAAAGAAAACAAGGGGATAAGAGTTCTAGGGGGGGGGGCATGGATGAGGGGAGGATGGGGGGAAAGGAGTGGGTGTTTACAAGCCCAGGGACAAGGGAACAGCAATTGACCAATAATCCATGGTGAAGAGTGTGTAGGAGGTCTGACAGGAATAGGTTGAGGACAGTGTAGCTGAGAAGAATTCCTGAAACACAAATAGATGGTTTGCATGGTAGTGGGACAAGAGGAAAGTAAAAAGAAATAGAGGAAAGAACTAGGAGGCAAAGGACAGTTATAGAGATCTAACACAGGTGTATGCATATGTAAATATATTTATATATGACAAAGGGGAAATAAATCTATGTACATATATTTATAGGGTTAATATTAAGGTAAGATATGGACAGTGGGCCCTTACTCAAATACTCCCCCAATGCAAGAATACATTGTTCTGATAATTCAGCAGTCTGAGATGCTCACCTTCCCAACACGATCGCCAAAGACAAAGCAGATACATAAGCAAATGTGGCGAAGAAAGCTCATGGTGCCTGGCTATAAAAAGATATAGTGTCTGCGGTCTTACAGGCTTAACAATAAACAAGCAGCCATCTGCTGAGAAACAACAACGTCTACATAGAAGATGTGTCCAGATTGTTTACCAGAGTGTCCCAACACGATTGAGCAGGTGCATAAGCAAAATTGGTGAAGAAAGTTGATGGTGCCCAGCTCTCAAAAGATATAGTGTCTGGGTCTTAAAGCCTTGAAGATAAACCAGTGGCCATTTAGCTGAGAAACAACAAGACCTACATGAAAGAAGACACTAGTCTATCCCAACATGATCACTGGAGACAAAGCAGGTGCATAAGCAAATGTGGTAAAGAAAGCTAATGATGCCCGGTTATCAGGGGATGTAGAATCTAGGACCTAAAAGGCTTGAAGATAAACAGGCAGCCAACTAGCCTTGGAGGAAAAACAGCCCACATGGAAGAATTACAGTAGCCTGGGTGATCGCAAGGTATTAAGGAGATCAACTATCTGGCTTGAAAGAACAAAAAATTGTGAATGAAGGGGAGTGCAGAGTGGGAACTCAAAGTCCCTTTGTGGGCAACTGAACATTCCCTCACAGAAGGCCCTGGGAGGCGATGAGGCAGTCAGGGTGCAGAGTAACAGTGAGAAAACATACAATGTTCCTCTAGTTCTTAAATGCTTCCTCTTCTTCCCCCCTCCCACCACTATCATGATCCCAGTTATACATTACAAACCCAGCTGAAACATAAGATGTACAGATAAGAATAGGAAACACAGAGAATCTGGGCCAGAAAAAGCCCTTAGGACATGTGGTCAGAGGGTGGAGGGAAGGTGAGGTAGAGAGAAAAAAACAGATTGCAGGGATCTACATGTGACCTCCTTCCTGGGAGATGAACAGTAGAGAAGTGGGTGAGGGGAGATTTCAGATGGTGTAAGAAATGACAAAATGGTAATGTCATATATTATCAGGGATTCATGGGGGAGGAGGGAGCTGGGAGAGAGAGGTAAAATGAGGAGCAGGTACCAGAGGCTCAAGTGGAAAGCCAGAGTTTTGAGAATGATGAGGAAAACAAGTGACACATCGATGTATGTGTATTGTGATAAGAGCTCCTAGTAAAATGATTTAATTTTTAAAAAAGAATTGTATGTTTCTAAAGTCACCAAAGGTAAAGAAAAGAAGGGATGGCAAGGTTGGGGATCAAGTAAGTAAAGAAAGAGGACTGTAAGGTTCTGTTATCATGTGTAAGAGAAGCACCAAAAAGAGATAAAAACAAAGATAATCAAGGTCATTGGATAGGGTTTAGGCGCAGTCAATAGTCATAAAATAAGTGGGTAGAAAGTAATTGTTTTGCAGAGCTTAGTGCAAGGAATTTAAGGGCAGAAAATGTGCTTATGGGGAATGTATTAAGAATTAGATAAAAATACCTTCTTTCCAACAGAGGATTTTTTTAATGGAAAATGAATGATAGAAAAGTACAAAAACCAATTATTATTTTCCAGCCACAACATTTTAGTTTGGGTGACATAAAATAAAACAGACTCCTCTGTACTGAATTTCAAAATAAAGAAATATACATAATATAGGACATATAAAACTAATGAATGGAAAAAAATAAGTCTTTATCTTACAAAGGTTTATTCATATTGGAAGTTGGACATCCCATCTTCTTATGGATGCTCTAGAGTGAGTAAAAAGTTATCTGCAATTCTAAAGCTACAGATTTCTGCCTGCTTTCTGACCTGAATAAGAATTGGCATTAGTCACAAATTTTAGAAGAAAATCATTGGATTTACATTAAGATTTTCCATCTAGGTGCACAGGCCTATGTACACTAGGTAAGAGTACCAAGTTGTGACTGGAAGTGTCTAAAATATTGGACTGATATAAATGACAGTAACAGAATCTAGTGAGTAGGCAAGTTTACCTAGAATAGTTCTAAAACTTATACCATGACAGTCATTACAACAAACTTATGAACTAGCATTTGTAGTACTCTAAATGTATAGATGTGATACATTTAATAAATGACATAGCTAGAAGGCAAAAAGGAATTGAACAAAGATAATCAACTGTCTTTCTATTATATGGAGATTTCCTGTGTTATTATGTCTTCACTTTATATATTTTTTGTTTTTTGGAGCATCACTGCCCTCTGGTGGTAGGAGTAGGAGGCCCAGCCTTTGCTCCTGTGGAGCTGCTGCTGGAATTGAACCTCCATCCCAGTGGGCCGCAGTCCCGTGCACAACCACTACGTTACCAGGGCTTCACGTTATCATAATTTGATATCACAGTAACAACAGCTACCATCCAATTTGGGTATGATTGTTATGATATTCACATAGAACTGGAAAGAAAAACACCTGAATTTATTTCACTGACATGCCATGTTCTCCTTGAACAAGTTTTTCACCCCCTTCTGGCATTAGTTTTCTTATGTATATCTTTAAAATGGCGATTTCATTTTAAACCACTATATTTTTTATGAACCTAATGCTCTAGAATATTATCACTGCATTAGTTCACCTTTACTAATCACCAGGTTCATAAAACTCCGGGTGTCAAATCATGTATATCTCACTTTTGTGCTTGCTGCTGTTGTTAAAACCTTCCTACTCATGAATAGTGGATGAACACTAGCTCTCACACCACCAGCCACGGTATTGACCAGAGAGAATCAACTGGTGAGAGTGCTGGTGCTGCTATATTCTGGGTAAATGTGATATATTAAGCAGGTAAAGAAAACACGGAATGAAGCAAACATATAAACAATCAAGCAACCAATCAATAAAACCTTAATGCTTCAGAGGCAATAGATGATATCAAACAGATAAAGAAGCAACACAGGGTGGATCAATTAAGTGATCAAAACAAAGAGCCAGCAAACCCTCCTGAGAAAGATCAAGTAGGGGAAATGACCAAAAAAAGCGATAAAAAAAATTGTACATGGGGTTTGCAAGGAGATCAAAAAAGAGACCAAGGGAAATACAGACTAAATTATAGAATAATTCAGGAAAATTATAAACAGCAAAAGATGAAATAGACATTTAGAAACCATTTGAAAACAGAAACTAGAAATCCAGAAGTTTAATAACAAAAATGAAACATAAATAAGTCAAAAGAAGACACAAAAGTAGTATAAAACTAATGTAAGAAAACAATCCATGAAAATGATCCCTTGATCTTAATTTGACTGAAGAACAACCAGAAAAAAGAATGAAGAACAATAACAAAGTTTAAGGGTTATGTAAGACACTATCAAGAGGAATAATAACAACCTGATTAGAATTCTAAAACAGAGGAATACAAGTAAAAGTCTATAGAGAATCTTTGAAGATTTTCTGGCAAAAAAAATTCCCTAATATTGAAAAAGATAAACTTATTAATATTCTTTGCTGTTACTCTAAGATTTACCTCTTGATTATCCTTCATATAAAAGTCTTTATGTCTTGATATCACCTGATTTTACCTCCATATGGACATTCTGATACTATTCCTTTTGCTTTTTTAAAAAAGGAATTGCAATTCCTTTTGCTTTTTTAAAAAAAGATTGTCATTGATTGCAGAGTAACATCTGTTTCCCTGTTTTAATTTTTGTAGATTTATATTACTTTTGACAATTTCATATATCAGTTGGTATCTGAGTGAAGCTCAGATCCAAGAAGCTCAATCAATTCCATACAAGATGGACCCAAAAAGAAAGTTTCCAAATTATATCATAATTAAACTTTCCAAAAGCAAAGACAAAGAATTGTGTGAGCAACTCAATAGAAACAAAACATCACCTACAAAAGAGCACCAACAAGACAGCTTTCAATTTTTAGCAGAAGCCAGACAGTCAAGAGGGCAATTGGCATGACATATACAAACACTAAAAGAAGAATTGTCAACCCAGAATCATAAATCCAGCAAAACTCTCTCTCAAATGCATTAACAAAATCAATACATTTCCTGATAAAGAGAAATTATAGGAATTGTAAAAATCAGGCCAACTGCCCAAGAAATATTACAATAAGACCTTCAGTCAGTGAATGAATAGTGTCAGACAACAACCTGAGATTCAAACACAGGAGAGCTTCACTCAGATACCAACTGATATATGAAATTGTCAAAAGTAAAATAAATCTACAAAAATTAAAACAGGGCAACAGATGTTACTCTGCAATCAATGACAATCTTTTTTTTTTAAAAAGCAAAAGGAATTGTAATTCCTTTTTTAAAAAAGCAAAGAGAATAGTATCAGAATGTCCATATGGAGAAAAAAATCAGGTGATAGCAAGACATAAAAGACTTTTTTTTTCCTTTTTTTTTTTGGGTGGGGGTGCATCACTGCTCTTCGGTGGTGGGAGTAAGAGGCCCAGCCCAACTGCTGGAATTGAACTTCCGTCCCAGTGGGCCGCATTCCCGTGCACAACCACTACGCCACCGGGGCTCAGCCAAAAGACTGTTTTATATGATGGATAATCAAGAGGTAAATCTTAGAGTAGCAGCAAAGAACATTAATAAACCTATTCACCAGAATAAAATATGCCAATCAAGAGTGAGGAAATACTAGAACGACTTAAAGAAAACCAAAGCAGTCTTTATGTGTTACCTACAATAAAAACACTTTAGATGAAAAACCATATGTAAGTTAAAAATCAGAGGACAGAAACAGTAACCAATACAAACAGTAAACCAAAGTACTAAGCAAAGAAAAAGAAACCAAAACAAACTCAGTAGTGGCAATACCAATCTCTGATAAAATTACCTTTAAATCGAATGCTATTGTAACAGACAAGAGAGGATACTATAAAATGATTACAGGGTCAATTTGCTAAGAGGACAAAACCATAGTGCATATTTATGCACATTATAACTGAGCTACAAATTACATAAAACAAGCTCTAATAAAACTAGTGTGGGCTGAGCCCTGGTGGTGTAAGTAATTGAGTGCGGGACTGCGGCCCGCGGGCTTGATGGTTCAAATCCAGCAGCGGCTCTCAGGAGCAGTGCTGGGTAGCTCCCACAACCACCAGAGGGCAGTGATGCCCCCCAAAAAAACAAGAAAAAAAAAGACTAGTGTGTCGGTCTGGGTAGACTAGAGAAGCAAATTCATAAACACTCATGTATATAAGAAAGAGTTTTATATACAAGAGCAAATGTACATTGAAAAAACATCCCATCCCAGTCCAGACCAAGGTCATAACTGATATTAGCCCATATGTCTGATAAAAATCTATAAGTCCTCTTCAGACTCATGAAGTACATGCAATGACACCACGACATTGACAGGCCAGTGTGTACTGTCTTGTGTATTCAGTGGCATTAGAAGCATGTCAGGCTTTCAGGGGTCTCCCTGTGACTCCTCCAGTTTCCAGGGTTCAGGGGATATCAGCATGCTGTCATGTGTCTTGTCAGCTGCCATGTATTCCAGGGAGTGTGGTTAGAGATAGTGTCTCCTGCTTCCAAGAAAGAATTGCCATATTTCTCAGAAGTCTCAGAAGAAGGTCATGCCACACAGAATTCTCATTGTCTATCTCCAGATTGACCAGTTAGACTCCACCCTTACACTCATAATCCTTAAATTGACACCAGATTAGGTGACAGCCACAATTGATAAAAGAAATTGACAAATCCCCAATAATCATGGAGACTTTAACATAGCTCTTTCCAAAGATGGTTGGTTGACTGAGTCTGACTGGTGGTTGGAATCAAGTGACTTGGCATTAAGCTGTGCCTTCTTGGTGAGGAAGAAGAATCACAGCCATTCTATCTTACACATGTCTAGCACTTTGAGGGAAGTATGGTTTTTGCTTCTGACAATGAAAGGTTAAATAGAGGACATGCTGGTAATTGTGTGTGCAACTTACATCTTAGGTAGGTCAGGTTTAGTCTTAACCAATTATGTGACCACAACCTGTTGCTTCTCTCAAGCAAGCAATTGGCACTTTTGTCTATTTAGGGAACAGCTTACAAAGGACATCTGCTATTGGAGAAGAAAAGGTTCCATCATCTTTCATCTGCAAATGAGCTAGTAGATTTTACTTTGGGGCTAACAGTCCAATCCTTAATCCATGGCACCATGTGCAGGCCTTCATTAGCCACTAATGAAAGCATGATAAAAACAAAAATAAACAAGCAAATGCTACTGAAGTTGTAGGGAGATTAGAATTCTCATATATTTCTAGGGGGAATTTATAATGACACAACTACTATGAAATAGATATGGAGCGTCCTGAAAGTACAAAAATAAGTAGAAAGAGAAATATAAGATCCAGCAATCTCATTCCTAGGTATTTATTCTAGAGAAATAATATCTATACATAGATAGGCATATGTATATTCATATTTTGTAGCATTGAGTAAAATTACCCATCAACCATCAATGGATAGACAAATAGAAATTGGCACATACATGCAATGGAATGCTATGTAATGTTAGAGACGGTCTCTGTCATCATGTGAAAGTTCACTCATAGCAACCCTCTGTGGTTCCTTTGAGTCTGGAACTGTTTGCAGGAATAGAAAACCCTGTCTTTCTTCCTCAGAGTTGCATGTGGCTTTGAACTACCAACCATGCACATCCCAACCCAACTTGTTACGACTACTCCTGCTACTCCTCTTGCTGCTTTCACACACACGGTATATATCCCATTATATGTTCATTTCCTTTTTCATAAAGGTTTTGAAGATCTCTCTCACACATAACATAATAGGGATTTTAGGGGCTACAGGCAGGAAACCTTCTTTGTTAC
>PVJH01027199.1:0-29255 GCA_004026705.1 Nesogale talazaci | reverse complement strand
CTAGTATTCTCTTTATATATTTACATAGAGAGAAGGGTATATAAGATAAGAAACAATTAACTATCTATAAAGCAGTACAAATTGCTTGGTGCAACTCACTTGCGTGAGACAGCTAGAAGACTGGCAGTCCTTCAAGTCTTGAGGGCTGCTGAGTAGTCCTCTGTAGAGCAATTCAGGCTATCTGGTCACAGGCAGCAAACGGCAGAGCAGGTCACCCACAGTCAGCCAGATAAGAGAGTCCAACAGTCTCCAGCTCAAGAGATGTATATCCCAGGACCGTGGCGAAGGAGGTCTTTGAAGGAACCACAACTCACAGCTCCACAGTCCACAATTAGGTGTCCCACGGGTAGTGTTGCTTAGAGGGTCTGAAGATCGAAAACAAGAGAGCAAGGGCAGAGTTTGCCAAGCCTTTTCTATCTCCGCCCTTCAATTGATGATGTGTATTCATTGGCCATGTCATCACAACAGACCTACCTATCGTCTTCGGCCATGTTGGCACCACAGGCTTACCTATAATATATGCTAAGCCAATTGAAGTAAGCCAAGCCAAAAAATGACAAGTACAATATGTCGGATGAGATAAGCTTTAAAAAATGCAAAAGGGGCATAGGGAAAAAGCTACTGCATACAGAAATTCCTGGGGTAAGGCCCAGGTAGTATAGCAGGGGTCAGATCAAATCCATGTGATAGCCAACTGAGGAGGGGCATGGGGCAGAGATGGTGATGAGGAATGGTGATGAGATGGTAGAGGAGGAATGGGGTACAAACCCAAGGAGAGCATATTGTTTATATCTCCACATGGAAAGAGGGACCAAACTTAAACCCGGTGTTCCAGCATGTAAATGCAGTATGATGGCATGGAGCAGGGAGCCAGTGGAGGGTTCTGAGGGTCCAACCCAATCCCAACTACATAGACAGCCTCCCCTCCTCACAGGGGAGTTTGCTTTGGAGAACAGCACTGAAGCTGCAGCTCAGGGAGAGGGACAAGTCTGACCAGAGCACACAAGAGCGAATGAAGGAGGAGGTAGAGAGAGTGGAGTGCATCCTGGCCCACTTACTCTTAAGGACAATATCCTCGCTCAGAACAGCCAATGCACAGAGAGGACCATACGGCCAGCTTGACTATGAAACACAGCATCCCTCACTGACCCAAGGCCCTAAGGTGACAACAATGGAGAAGCAAGGTCAGGATTGCACCTGGTCTGACCTCACCACACCAAGGCAAAACACTAAGGGTGTGCAACAGAGTAGTAGGGGGAAGAAAGCATGGGGTTTCCAAGGGAGTGCCAAGGATATACTTCGGGGTCAGGGTGTGCCACCTCATCAAACTCAACCCGGATGGGTGGGGAACACTCCTGGAGGTCAATGAATAGACCTTGAACTATTCACAGTTTTTTCTTTTCTTCTTCTTATTTTTATTTTTTTACTCATCTGTATATTTTTTCTGGACTTTTTTTGTCATCAATTTGTGTTCTTTTGCCACTTCATCTTGCAATGTCTTGGGCTTTTTGGGTACATAGTATTATCTCTGCAAGTTTATTTAGATAAGATAGGCTGAATGAACAATCTGGAGGACAAAGCCAAGGGACTGATAGTTCCAGGGAACGTGTAAGATGAGGAGGTGAGGAAAAGGAGGTGGTGTTGACCAATCCAGGGATAAGGGGGCAAGTGATCCAAAATCAGTAACAAGGTGGGTGTGAGAGGAATGATAGAGATTGATCAAGAATAATGTAACAGAGAGAAATTACTAAAACCCAATTGAAGGCTGAGCATGATAGTGGGACAAGAGGAAAGTAAAAAGAAATAGAGGAAAGAACTGGGAGACTAAGGGGATTTATAGAGGTCTAAATACAGGCATACACATAGGTAGACATGTTTGTATGTGATGATGGGCATATACTTATTGGATTAGTATTAAGGCAGCAGATGATCATTGAACCTCCACTCAAGTATGTTCTCAATGCGAGAACACCTTTTTCTATTAAATTGGCATTTCATGATGCTCACCTTCCTGACATGACCACTGAAGACAAATGTGTGCATGGTGCTGAGCTATCAAAAGATATAGCGTCTGGGATCTTAAAGGCTTGAAGGTAAACAAGTGCACATCTAGCTGAGAAGCAAAAAAGCCAATATGGAAGAAGCACTCCAGCCTGTGTGACCATGAGGTGTTGAAGGGATCAGGTATCAGGCATCAAAGAACTAAAAGTTGAATCATTATAATTGAGGGAGAATACAGATTGGGGACCCAAAACCCATCTGTAGATCAAGCAACATTCCCTTACAGAAGGATCCCAGGGAGGAGATGAGCCAGTCAGGGTACAGTGTAAGAGCGCTGAAACATGCAACTTTCCTATACTTCTTCAATGCTTCCTCCCTGGCCCCGACCACCCCACCCCCCAACTATCAAGATCCCAATTCTACCTTACAAATCCAGCTAGACAAGAGGATGTACACTGGTACAGATAGGAACTGGAAATATGGGGAATCCAGGACAGATAATCCCTTCAGGAACAGTGGTGAAAGTGGAGGGTAGAGGGAAGGTGGATTAGAAAGGAGAAACCAATGACAAGTATCTACATATGGCCTCCTCCCTGGAGTACTGACAACAAAGAAGTGGGTGAAGGGAGGTATCAGACAGTGTAGGAAATGACAAAATAATAATAATTTATAAATTACCGGGGCTTGTGGGGGAGGGGGAGTGAGGGAGAAGGGGGCATATAAGGATGTCAGGGGCTTAAGTGGAAAGAAAAATGTTTTGAGAATGATGATGGCAACAAGTGTGCAAATGTGCTTTGTGTACAATTGATGTATGGATGGATTTTCATGGGAGTTTATTGAGCCCCCAATAAAAAGATCTTTTTTAAAGTCCTACATATGTACACACACATACACAAATATAATATAAAAATCCTTCTCACATGCATCATGCCATTTGAGTTTCACAATAATGTATGACTGGGCAGCACATTATTTCATTTCCGAATCATTTTTTGAATCCCAACATTTTGATAAGAAATGTCTGCCTTGCAGATCTGGGACCCAATTCTAAGTTCATTGCTTTGTTTACTGTACAATAAGGGGAAGACAACTCTGTTCAGGATGTAGCAGGATCTGTTAAGAATTTCTTTGAAATGTCTCAGTGAAATTAGCATTGTTGTGAAAAAGCACTGGAGGAAATTAGGATATCCAGGTTAGGCCTAGTACTAGGCGCAGAATAAAAAATCCACTGCTATCAAGTTGATTTTTGACTTATAGCCAGACTCTAGAGGGCTTCCGATATTTACAGGAACAAGTAGCCTCATCTCCCTCCCACTGAGTGGCTGGTGGCTGGTGGGTTTGAACTGCTGACCTTGTAGTTAGTTCAGTGTTTTTGCTCCTGGTAGGGCTTAATAAAGATGTCTATGAATTTAACAAATGTGAGGGTCAGGTGTACTAAGTTTTGCTTTGATGTATCACAATCAAGAGGTATATATGGAGTGGAGTCAATTTGGTGTACTTTAAAAGGATCCGGATGTCACTGTAGTTAAAGCACTCAGCTGCTAACTGCAAGGTTGGTGGTGTACACCCATCAACCAGCCCTGGCAGGAGGATGTGGCAATTGGCTTGTGCTGAAAAGTCCAGCTATGGAAACCTTAGGGAGGCAGTTCACCATGAGTTGGAATTGATCACATGGCAATAGGTGGGTGCACTATTAGTCAAGGCAATATAGAGGAAAGAATCAGCTATACTTAAGCTCAAGAAAATTAGAGGCAAGGGGGAAAGCACTATTTAATAGGTAATTCAGTAAATGAAGTGATTATAAGCCTGAGATGAGGGGAAAGGCAGATGGAGAAGGTAGATCTTGAAATACTATTTGAACAGAGGGGAAGACATGTAAGACAGAGAGGAACTTATTTAACGTGTAGAATGACTTGGGTTTATGGTATCTTAGTTCTATCCTTGACTATGAGACTTGCAGAAGAAAACTTAACTTTTTCCATCTAATTTTACTGGTCTGACATGGGGACATAGGACTCATAGGTGCGTTTCAATTAGTTCATGTACTTCAATAGTAAACATAGTTTGGGAGAGAAGGCACATAAAGAAAATAATATTTTTTTAAAAATAAAAAAATATTTCATGCCTCCTGATAAATGTTATGATGTGAATGGACACCCTAATGGAGGTGTCTCCTGGGTTTATTGTAAGGAGCCAATGAAATAATGTATGTGAGAGACCACTGAAAACTGCAAAGGAAACAAATCTAAAACAGGATTTTTCTTAGAAAACAGAGAAGGTTGTAAGGCAAAAAAAATGGTGAGAAGATAGGACCTTAGAAGACAAGTTTGACTACCAGTGAGAATGTGCTAGACAGAGATCAAATAGGCAACCCACAATCATTCAACTAGAAAACTTAGAAGAGCTCGAGAAGTTAATATTTGAACTGCAATGTTGGTGGCTGAGTCTAGAGACTGAGGAGGAGAGGCAGGTAGAGAAAATGGGTAATTCTGAGCATTTGTGAGTACCTAAAATGTTGGAAGCCAGCAAATATAGAGAACTGAGGTGTGTTTTACTACGTTTATACTAAGAGTAGAAATCTATAAGTATTGACAGCTCTGAATACTGGCAACGATGCCCCTCAAAAAGGAAATAAAATAGAAGGTTCTAAAGAAAATTAGATCACCTTAAACCTGGTTTGAACTCCACAGAAGCAATATAACCTGGTGGATAGATTACATGCTGTAGAGGTGTATAGAGTACAATTCAATTGCTTATAAATGAATATTAGCTCTATTACTTATAACTACAAAGGTAAGTTACTTAACCTCGGCAGGACTTTATTTTCTTGTGTGCAAATGCAAACAGAGCACATAGCTGTCAAGCCCACTGCATTGCATAGCAACCCTGTAAGACAGAGTCGAATTACCCCCACAGGATTTCCAAGACTGTCTTCATGAATACAGACTGCCACATCTTTTCCAAATGCTATCCTACATCTGAAGGATCAAGATTCTTCATAAACTAGGGAGAGTACTAATAATATCTACGTCTGAAAGTTGCTAAGAAGATTAAAGAAGTTAATAAATGGAATGGCTTTTGAATGATACCTGGCCTATATTAAATGTTCAGCAATTTTTGGTGTTGCTAGGTGGCATTGGGTCCATTCTGACCCATTGTGAACCTCTGTGCAACAGAGCAAAACACTACCTAGGCCTAAACCACCATCCCCTCGCAATCGTTTTCATTATACTAAGGAACTATTTCTGGAACCACTGTACTGATCCATCTCTTTGAGAGTCTTCATTTTATATTTTTTTCACTACCCTGATGCTTCACAAAACATGATGTCCTTCTCCAGGAATTGGCCTTTCATGATAACATATTCAAGGTTCAACAGTTGAAACCTTATTTTCTCAAATCTGAAAATATTTTGACTACACTTCCTTTCAGACAGATAAATTTGTTCTTCTGGGGGGGCCATAGTAATTTCAACATTCATCATCAACACCATAATTCAGATTCATCAATTTTTTCTGAAATCTTCCTTATTCAGTGTCCAGAAGTCACACATATATGATGCTGTTGGAAATATCATATCTTGGACCAAGCAAACCTTAAAGAAGTTTTTTGCAGCAAAGTTGCCCATTGTCATATATCGTTAGCTATCTGGACTGCTGCTTTCATGAGCTTCAAGTGTGGAATCAAGGAAACCGAAATCCTTGACAACTTGGAGCTTTTATTCATTTCTTGTGGTGCTGTTCACCACACCTATTGGTTCAGGTGTGAAAACGTTTCTTTGAATTGCAATCCATACTGAAGGACGTGTTCTTTGATTTGCACTAGAAAATGCTTCAAGTCCTCCTGGAAATCTGCGAGCAGAGTAGTGACATCTGCTTATGGAAGGCTGGAAATGAGCCTTCCTCTGATCTTGATTCCCTGTTCATCATCATAAAAGCCAAGGACTTGCATCTTTTGTTCAACATACAGTTAACTACGTATGGTGAAGGAACACAGTCCTGAATCACATTATGCTTGATTTTAAACCATGCAATATCACCTTATTCAGTCCCATGACTGCCTCTTGAATTTGCAACGGAGTTATGGACAGTCTATCTGCAGCTTGCCCCAGCCTTGTTTTGCTGACCATGTTGAACTTCTCTCCGATCTTTCCTCATAGATGTACATATTATAATCTATAACTTCAATCTTTCCGTTGAAGTGAAACACTGATGTCTGAAGAACACTTATCTACCATTATAGACTTTACTCCGTCCTTCAGTTATCTGGATATCAGTGAGTGAAATTATTGCTATTTCTTGGTCAGAAGGAGAGAGCAATATTAACTTTTTACTGGAATTAAAGAGGATCCATAAAAGGACTGGTTCCAATGGACAACGTTAGTGTCTAAGGACCTGAAAGGTGAAATGGCGGACCAGGCTGCATTCGAGCAGCAGGACCAACTTGGTTGGTGGACTCTAAACACTCTAAAAAGCAGGGAAGGGCGGCTTTGGTCATCATCCAAGTGTTTACCCAGAAATAGAAGGGTGGGAGAAGGGACTTGGCAGATGGGAAGGAAAGGAGAATTACCTTAGGAAAGGAAAACAAGCAGCCACCTATAAATTCGCTCTGCTGTATTCTGGATGCCAAACTGGAGTGGCTGACTCATTTCAAGTGTGTCCTCTCTCTTCCCTTTTCCCTCCCCAACGCTGTTCTTGGCAATGCGTTTTCTCTTCTGGCAGAAGGCTGCAGCTGCTATGGCAGCATCTGTTGCTGCTCCTTCACCTTCCAGCTTTGGCAGAGCAGTTGGCAAGGCACTCTTGCAGAGTTTGTCAGCACCCAGTAGTATCACTGTTGGTCAAATTTGAAAGAAAGAAAAAAGTTCCAAGGCCAAGAATGTCCTAGTGCCAACGGCTTTGATCCCTCAGGCCTAATTAGCTCAGGATCCTGCTTCAGACTGGCTCCTCTCTGGGGATCGAAGGCTTTTCAGGGAGGAGCTTGAGTGTGCTCCTTTCACCCATCGTTAGGAAAAACATTTCTGATCGGCAAATAATGGTGGGTCTTACAAATGGGAGCTGAATTCACCTCACAGAGATTATTTGCTAATCCCCACACTCCCCAGCCTCATTCTGAGGATGAATCCCAGCCACGCCAAGTCAATCCTGGTCGGGGTCAGAGGTACAAGCAGAGGCCAAGGCCGCATGGATGAATGGAGCCTGTGTGAACTCTGGGCAGCCATTTGGTGTTCAAGAACTATAGAACCTATGCTCTCCCCAGCCTGTTACAGGATAGTTGCTGCAGTATTCTGTTTTGCAGTCCCCACTGCAGTAGAAACGAGATTTAGATCTCTTATCCAGCCAATTTGGGGTGAGCCCTCAGCTGCTATTCATCACTTGTAAGATCTCTGCATTCTGGCCTGAATGGGTCATTTATCCAAATTAAACAGATTACCAGAGTGAGTGAATCCATCCCCTTAATGACTACCATTGTCCACACGCAGAGGCTTTATGGCTCTTCCCCATATGAAATATCATAAATTACCAGACTGAACCAAGCTTGAATTGAGACTGAATTACCCATATCCTTAGGATCTGCGATTTAATCGGAAACCTATAGTTGTGTGAGTATTCCCGCTGACCTACACCTTCCCGATGTTGCTGCCCTACAGGAAGGATCTGTTAGCCCTAAATGAATCATTCAACCATGACTGGAAATTGGGAAAGACTCAATGATCGTAGGTTGGAAGGTATTGTTTCCCTAGTGACCAACTCTTTGTGGCAACAGACACAGACAAATTAAATAATAGATTTTGAAGAAATCACTTTGATGAAAAGACAAAAAGAGAATATAACATAGGCATTATATTTCTTTCAAACTATCCTGACATAATCTAGGTGTCAAACTGAGGCTCCACTGTGGATGTTGATTTCCAGAAGAAGTCTAGAGTACAGGGTGTCCAGTCTGGAGTAAGAGTTGGGGTGGGTGGATGACTCAAGGATAGGTGATTTATCAGATGGAGCTGACAACCAGACAGCACATCTAAATAACAAGCGTCCAATGCACTCTTATTTTGAGCAAATAGCAAATCTAAGAGAAATATTTCTGCTTGAGACAGCCACACAAGCACATATCACCTGCTTTCCTTCTCTCTCAAGCAACGGTTCTCAACCTGTGGGCTGAGATCCCTTTGGGAGTTGAAAGACCCTTTCACCAGGGTTTCCCAATTCATCGTAGTAGAAAAACTACAGTTATGAAGTAGCAGCAAAAATAATTTTATGCTTGGAAGTGTCTCCACAACATGAGGAACTGTGATTAAAGGGTCATGGCATTAGGACTGCTCTAGAGATTTCTGTTAAAAAGGATTTTTAAAAGACATATTTTTTACATACACAAACTGTAATAGTACTAAAAACATAAAGAATGCCATGAGCAGACTGAACATGTTGATATTTATAGCGCCTGGAAATCCCTGGAATCTAACAGGGAAGCCAAGGCAGAGAAAACATCTGTCCAATGTACCGTGGAAGAGTTCAGTTCCTCTCAAGCGGCACCCAGGAGATGATCCACACTCAAGGCACCTGAATGCAAAAAGGCAGAGCTACCCAAAGGGGTAATCAACCGGGTAATTAATTTAGGACCTACATTTGGAACAGCTGGGCCTATTAGACCCCAACCTTGCCTATCACCTGCATATACAGAGCATCTGGCGCAACAGCTTCTGCGCCCTGACTCAAGGTTCCTAAAGAGAAACGTGGTCTGCCTAGGAAGTATTTGGAGTCCTGAGGGAACGTAGCACCACATCTTTTCATAGGAGCGAAACCCAGCATTAACGTCCTAAGAGTATTATTATTTCTTTTTAGGATTATTATTATGCAGAGAAAGAAAGATGATGAAACAGAAAGCTTTGTACTATGTGTTTAAGAACTGTTCGAGGAGGCCTAATGATATAGTGGGTGACACATGTGACTTAAAACAAGCAGCCAGGTTAGCAGTTACAAACCACCACCCACTCAGCAGGAAAAGATGAGGCTATGCACTCCCGTCAAACTGCAGTCTTAGACATCCACAGAGTCAGTTCTACTCTGACTTGTAGGGTCACAAGGAGTCAGAACTCAATGCAGTTGGAAGGTGTTGAGAAGTCTTGAGAAGCACTGTTTCAAGCATACGTAATACATAGTTACTCATTTGATCCACATAACATTATAAAGCAACTACGACATTATCGAGGAGAGCAAACTTCTCCATTGTCCCTTCCTATAAATTTGGCCAATTTGATTCCATTACATTTCTATCTAGTGAGACCCACGTGTATAATTGCTCTTTATGTTGCTGTAGTATTGAACTTGGGTGAAGAAGTAATTGGTCTTGGAAAATTTTATCACGGGATCTCCAGATTAATTTCTATCACCAACGTGATGCTTCTCAACTGCTGCCCCTTCCTCTTGGTTTCAGATGTCCTCGTTCCAAATGCCAGTAATTATGAATGCATCTTCATTACACGTGGTTCAATTTCAGACTGAAGACTTGATCCCCACTCACTGTCATAAAGTCAATCTGACTCATAGAAACTCTAGATAGGGTTTCCAAGGCTATGGATTTTTATGAGAGCAGATGTTTCCCCTGAGGAGGAGCTAGCAGACCAAAGCTAACCCCACAGGGCTGCCAGAACTCCTAAAGAAGCTGGTAGCCTTCCTCAATGTCTTCATCATTGCCTTTAGTGGTTGGTGCATAAATTTGAATAACAGTTATATTAACTAGACATCCTTTTAGTATTATGCTACCACAGACGTTATTATGCTTCAAGGCAGATCTTGACATGTTCTTTTTGATGATGAGTGCAACACCATTTCTCTTGGATTTGTTATTTCCCGTATAGTAAACCATATGCTTGACTGACTCAAAATGGCTAATATCACTCATGGTTTCTAGCATCACAGTAGCATGTGAGCCACTACTATTGAACAAATGGACAGATGAGTAGTGGAGAAGAAACCTTAGGTGATAACATTTTTTAACTACTAAATTTCACATCTATGGAAATTTATAATAAATGAAGAAATAAAATTCAGTTAATTATTTCCATTTCATTTTTGGACACCTAATTTACCATGGAGCGTATTTATACTCCATGCTTTCCACTTTAAGATTACAAATGGGCATTTTCAGTCATTTCTTCTCATGGTGAGTCATGTCCCACCAGAAAAATGACGTTTCACAGGCCTGTGGGTGAAAGGTCACATGGACTGAAGGTCAGTGGAAACATGACAAGGTACTGATAAGTTTGAAGGTCAGGCAGCCCACCTGAGGCCATCCCTGGAGGCAGGTAGAGACCAGGAAGCAGGAAGACAGAGGGACAGAGAGAGAGCTAGTTCCTGGTTCCTCTCACTTTTATACAAAAAGGTTTGTACCACTAAGTAGATGTCATCAAGAAGCAACCTAATTGATAAGGTGGGCATTGCCCCTATCTTTATGCAAGAGTAGAGAAGCTTTAAGTTATTACGATTTTTAAGCTAGTAAATTTAACATTTCTGGAAACTTATAATAAAAGAATACAATGTGAAGATCAAAAATATAGATATTTGCTACTATGACATTTATAACAGCAAAATATCAGGAAATACATTTCCCACAACATCAAAATATAAATCTTATGAGATATAATGTAACTTTAAACAGTAATTTTGAAAGAAACTTTTATATTAGAGAATGCTAATAAAATGTTAAATTATGCCTGCAATGTGATAAAAACTGTGTTAGTCCAGGTAAACTAGAGGAACAAATTTCATAGACATGCATATGGATATAAGAAAAGAGTTTATATACAAGAGGAATGGGACATTGAGAAAACATCCCAGCCCAGTCCAGTTCAAAGTCACAAGTCTGATATTAATTCATATGCCTGAAATCAGTCTATAAAGTCTCCTTCCAACTCACAAAGTCACAGGTCAGTGGGTGCAGAATCCCGGCACTGGCAGGGGTCTCCACATGGCTCCTCGCTTCCAGGGCTCGAGGTCCATCAATAGCATCCCATCGTGGCAGAAGCAACTCATTGCTGGCAGAGGTCTCCATGTGGCCGCCCCAGCTTCAGAGGTCTGGCTCCATCAGGGCAAAGCTGTGTGGTCTCCCCACCAGCTCCTCCAGCATCTCGGACACTGTCATCTTGTCTTGTCCGTGATTCATCGTCTCTGAGACTAACTCCCAACAACTGGGGAGATAGATTCTCATCTTCAAGCGGGAAATATCACGAGACCTCCCAGAAGTCTCAGGAGAAAGCCATGCCCACATGGAGGCCTCATTGGCTACTCGATGGCTAGCTCCAGATTAACAGGCTAAACTCCACCCCTACATTTCAATCATAAAATTAACATAAGCACATGACTGCCACAAAAAATGAGAATAAACATGAAGATAAAAACAATCAATCATCTTTATATTGAGCTATAATCTACACTAAGGCTACAATCCTTGACCTTCATCAACAAGTGCGTCAAATCTTCCCCACTCTCAGCAAGTAAAGCTGTGTCATCTGCATATTGCCAGTTATTAAAAGTCTTCCTCTAATCCTGATGCAATATTCATTACAGTAGCAGAGAGCCTCATTTTTCTTCTCCAGAGAGCCTACTGGGTTCAAACTGCTGATCTGGCAGTTAAAAGGCCAATGTCTAGCTCACTATGCCACCAGGGTGCCTTATCAGGTCCACTAGGATTGGCTACAATAAAACACATAACAGCAAAGCTTGGCAAGGATGGAACACTCCTGATTGAAGGTTAAATGAGGATTTTCTGTGGATGATGAAAAATGTTCTGAAATGGGTTGTGGTAATGATTTCCCAATTCTGTGAATAACTAACAATCACTTCATTATATACTTTAAATTGATGATGTGATGGATGGGATGTGAACCTTGTCTTTTTAAAAAACTTACCAAATAAGCACATGTACAAACACTAGACAGTTTCTGCACATTCAATCACCTCTGTGTGATTGCCCAGAGAAGAATCCGGAAGGCACAAGGATTAACGAGGGACATTCCTGTTTATGCTTTTTTCACACTTTGTTCGTGTGACCAAAAAATAAATGTGCATAACTTGTTTAGGCCTCAGAAAAAAACAAACAATGAATATCTCTTGATTATATCATAGTTGAATCTTTTATTGATTTTTATTTTATTCATGATTATTAGTTAAGGGTAAATCTTTAAAGTAAATTTACTAAAAGTAGTTCAAGTAAATTTTTAAAGAGGATACATTTACTTACTATGCTTTTAATTAATGTACATTCTGATTTTTCCTTAGCTGCTTCATTATTCAATGAACTGTTATTATGTTCATGAGACATATTTCTTAGAATATATAGCTTTTGAAAAAGAAAAGACTGTTTGCCAGTGCAATTTTATACCACTGCTTCAGATATCTCGAATCACAAATTTTCCTTCTGCTAGAATGTCAGATGGCAAATAGGGATATGCACAGGAAGTGAACCTCAACAAAAGAAACTAGTGAAATCTCATGCTTCTGATCTTCTATATAAGCTGTTCTTCCTTTCTGGACTCCTGACCTTCCTGGCAAACTCACACTCCAAGTTTTAACAGTTGGCTAAGAGATCGGCTCCCTCATATCCAGACTTTGTCCCTTGTGAGAATCAGGTAGTTCTTCTTTCTACAGTCCCACCAGGCTCTGTCAGATCAAGATTTGGGTTTTCTTTGCCCCTGCATCAGTATTTATAGCAACAACTGAAGAAATACTTTCTAATTGTTTGAAAGCTTGAAAACATAACCATGAGATAAGCTCCTATTCCATACAACAACTATTGATTTTGTATGTCTTAAAAAATGCTTCAACAAAGGGAGCCTCACTTAAGCTGAGTTCTGTTTCTCTTGTTGGGAGGAGAGGAAAAAGACCGATCAGTTTCTGTCACATAAACATTTTTCTCTCGATCATCTCAAATCAACAGACAAGGGTAGGAGATGTTCAATTTCTAGATCAAGTGAAAGGAAAGTGATAACAATAAAGAAAGAAAATAGTTATTACAAGGAGAAAGGTCAAAACTGCATTCATAGAAACTAGCTTTTCCTGTATAGATATTCAATTAGAATCACCAAAATGCAATGAGGACAAGGTGGGACGCTATGAAGAGTTTGTTAAAGGGAAAGTATGAGATCCATTGCTCTTTTCCTAGTAAATTATGAATCTGGCTGATTTGAAGTAAGCACTATTGGCTATACTAAAAGAATATAAATCTCATCAATAAATTGAAACTTAAAGGAATAGTCATGATACATCAGGTGAATACTTCAAAGCCAAAAATGATTTTGGTAATGATTGCACAAATCTTTTTGATATATTTAAATCACTGAAGTGTTTGATATGTGAATTGTATGTCAAATAAACTGTCGACTTTTTTAAAATATGAATCCTGAAGTAAATGGAAGTTTGTAACATGAAAAAGAAGAACGGGCTGAGCCCCGGTGGCATAGTGGTTGTGCGCGGGACTGCAGCCCACTGGGATGACGTTCAGTTCCAGCAGTGACTCCACAGGAGCAGAGTCTGGGCCTCCTACTCCCACCACCAGAAGACAGTAATGCCCACCCCCCCCCCAAAAAAAAAGGAAGAAAAAGAAGAAGCCAGGGACTATCAGTTTATATATCAAGTGATGCATCTCTAAGTGAATTTATTAATTTAAGAAAACTATCAATTTTCCATTGTGAAGTGACTCAAAGATTAATAGAGTCTTCATTCTAGAGGGGCTAGTTGAGTGAGAGAACTCAGATTTATAAAAAGTTATATCCGGTTTGCATGAGATTCTTCTAGACGGCAAAAGGCTCCCTATTGAGATTTCTGCTATCTTAAACTGCTAATGATCCCAGGAATAGTATTGGAATAAAGTGACTGAAATAGTCCAAGTTACCTTCTTTTTCTCAAGAAAATTTTTAAAGGGAAAGGGGAGTTAAGTGCATATACTATAAAAAAAATACCTCCAGGCTAATTATGAATGACTTTGAAACTGAAAAGGGATGCAAACACAATGAATTTGGGAAATGTTCTTGTTGATCCTTACATTGGGAAAGCAAAACAAAGCACCGTAATTTCAGCTTGTTGGTTCCTCAGAAAGTGAAACACAGAAGTATCCCATTAAAGCAAACTCCCTGTCACTGAATTGCCTCTGAGTCAGAGGGACCTCGCAGGACAGAGTAGAACCGTGCCTGTGGGTTTCTGAGACTGGTCAGCTTTCCAGGACTAGAGTGTCTCAACTTTCTCCCTGGAAGCAGCTGGTGGTTTTGAACTGCTGGCCTTGCTGTTAACAGCCCAATGCATAACCACCGTGCCACTGGAGCTCCTATTATCATATGAACGATCATGTGATCCTGCAATTCCACTTCTAAGTAGGTATCTAGTTAGCCAACAGTATTGAAAACAAGGCATCAAACAAGCACATGTACATCAGTATTAATCAAAATAGCTAAAAGGTAGAAGCCAACCAAGTGCCCCACAAATGACAAAAATATAGATTTACAAACAATGGAATATCATTCAGCTTCAAAGGAATATGAAGTTCTGATACATGATACAACTTTGAAAACATTATGCCATGCTAGCTAAGTCAGTCATAAAAGGCCAAATGTTTTATGATCCTATTTTTATGAAATATTTCCAATTGCTCTTTTCCCTATAGTTAATTTTAGCTTCATATCTAGAATAAGAAAACATAAAGAGACTAAAATTTATTAGTGATTAACTGGACCCACTGGCCAAAGATGGAAAAAAGGGAAGTCATTGCTGGGCCCCTCTGTTTTACACACACACACACACACACACACACATCTCACACAATGGTGGCTTTGGCCACAAACAATAATAAAAACCTATATATCAGGTGTGGTAAAACTCTCTAGAACAGAAATTGCGAAAAGAATTTAAGGCCATATAAACATATAACTGGAATGTTTCCATACTTAGCCATCAGCTGGCTTTCCTAAGAATGCTGAAAAACCAGGAATTCATTCATTCCTTGACCAGCTCTAACAACCTGCCAAGGGTTAGGCACGACGAGGTCAAGACAGATAAAGGGCCATCTCTGATGTCCGGGGGAGAAATTGTGAGGATCATAGAAACAGGCATTCATGATCTTCATGCTGAGTCCTTCAACAAACAACAGTATGCAGTCTCTACTGGGAAGCAAGTGCCAAGCCATATTCCACTCTGTATACGCTGTTCTACTTAATCCTCAAAACAATCCACTGAAGAAATCACTGGTCTGTTTTCCAGATGAAAACATGGAACATAGAGGGGTTGAGTAATTTGTCCATGGTCACATGAGTCTTGAAGCTCCATGGCCTGAGTTACTTGCTTGTTAACTACGACATGGTAGAAAACATCAAGGCTGGAAAGGATACACAGAGTGGCATTAGAGAGTCTAAGATGTCCCAGAATCATTGTGAAGCAAGTGTTGATCAGAAGGAAATGAGGAAAAGGGAATCCTAAAGAAGAAGCACAGATAAAGACCAGAGATAATTAGCAGTATAGTATTTTCCAGAATTTTGTCTCTATGTCAGTTTTCAATCCCAAGGGTATACACACAAAAGCACTCTCTTGTTCTGACAAATCTAAGTAGGTCAGAACAAACACCCAATTTAGACTTAAGAAGTAAAATGGTTTGAACTTTTTGTTAAGAGGCAGGCTCAAAAATGAAGACTCCTGAGAAAGAGTCTTCAGTAACCAATTAAGAAATTTCTTTGTATGATGAAGACTAGACTGCATGCTGTCATAAACTTGCTTCCTCACTCAAGAGAGCACCCAGAAGACCCTCACTTGCAGGAGTTTTCCAAAGAAAGCAAACATGAACAGTTGAATAATATGAGTACGTGAATATAAAAAGGCAAGGTCATGAGTAATGGGCATAAAGAGACATTAATCCTAAATTAAACCAGAATCTTGAGGTTCAGAATGTCTGCAGCCCAATGAATGGAAACAATCAAAGCAGAGATCAAGGGACATGAACAGACAGGCTCAACTGGGATAGTTCCTTGGTTGTCCTCCTTTCACTCTTCACCAGAAACAACATCCGATAGTGCTCATTATCATCCTTAATCTGCGTGATGAGCTGCACTTTGGAGATAAATTTTATATAGTATCTAAATGACCTTGGTCATGTTAATATTAACCACAGCTGTGTAACGCAGTGATGCCCCCAGGAAACCTGAGGTCCTCATATACTTTGACGTAAAGTGTACGAAAACCCAAGCTTCAAACCCACGGCTGTCACATGGATTCCAAATCATAACGACCCTCTACGACAAAGTAGCAATGCTTCATTGGGTTTCCAAGACAATACATCTTTCCAAGAGCATAAAGCCTCGTCTCTCTCCTATAGGGCAGTTAGTGGGTTTCAATCACCAACTTTATGGTTAGTGGCCCCTTATTTAACCCAAAACCTGAAAGGGATTTCCTCCCAAACCAACCTTGCTGCCATTGGGTCAGCGAGCCCCTGTGGATGGCACAGATTGTACATTTTAGTAAGGGTAGAGGCTAGTCTTCTCCCAGACGGGTTGCTGGTGGTTTCCAATGGCTCACCATGGGGATTGCAGCCCAACTCGTAACCACTACAGCACCACAGCTCCTTATGAATGCTCACTTCTAAGAGGTGCGGGTTGACAGCCTGACCTAGCTCCTCAGATGACCCTTAAGGTGATAAGGCCTTAAAATGATCCTACCGACAGCAAAAAGGGCAGAGGATATCCCATTCAACGAACAAACATTTTTAAGGCTTCTTTTGGCAATACTAAAGACTTTGACTAAAACATTTCTGCCACAAATTATATATATATGTATATATATACATATATATCTTATATATATCATCTTTGTAGGGCAAGCATTAAGCACTGGGCTGTTAATCTAAAGGTTGGTGGTTCAAATCTACCTATTGGATCCATGGCAGAATGCCAGGTGATCCGTTCCCATAATCATAGTCAAGCAAAGCAGAGGGGTAGGTCTGCTAGCTCACATCAGTTCCCCCTGAGCTCACATGAAGTCAAAGGCACCCACAACACCAGTGGCAACATTTTTTGAAGAGATAACAGAAAGTGGAGACTTTAGGATCCTATCGAAGGGTGGGGATCCTGAGAAAGAAGGTGAGATGATAAAGACCATTTATGTTGTTTTGCCCTGACATCCCATGCTAACATGGTAGGATCTAGCTAGACAAAGGGGGCAGAAGTAAAAACAAAAGTAAAGATGAGAACGCTGTCAGGTAAATAGAGGCACAGAGATGGATAATCATAACAGACAGAACAAGGCGAAAGCAGAAACAGAAATAGCTTTATTAGAGGGGAACTCCCGGACTAGATTCCATGGACTAGCCCAGGGAAGTTGTGCCAGTGGTCAGGGTGTAGGGTTTTTAACAGAAGGTGCCTAGAGATGGGGAAACCATCTGAGACCACAGGTGTTGCAAGCCGCCCCAGAAGTTTGTCAGCTTCTTACGGTGCTCAGTGTACCTGAATGTGAGGTCTCACTCCCTGAGCTCAGCTGTTCCATCTTGGGTCCATTTGTCCTGGTCAGTTTTCTGCTTTGAAGGTTGCGGGAGGGGAGTCCTTCCATTCACCCGCCTGACTCCATCCAGACAAATGCTTAGAAGAAACCCTCGTTAATTTAACTTAAAAGCAAAACCTCAAATTCACTGCCATCAAGTGGATTCTAATACAAGGTGAAGCTACACAGGTTTTCAGAAGCTGTAAGTATTTGCAGGAGCTGATCAAATATTGGCTGGCGGGTTTGAACTGTCAAGCTTGCAATTAGCTCCCCAACGCTTACCCAGTAGCACCACCTGGGCTCCTGGTTTAAGTTGGAACTGCCAAATGCAGGTGACGTAATAGGTATGCCTTTGGCTGCAAAGCGAAAGGTCAGCAATTCAAAACCACGAGCCACTCTAAGACACAAAGACTTCTTGATAAAGAATTATGGTCCTGGATGCCCACAGGGGTAATTCTACTCAGTCCTTTAGGGGGATTAGAAGTTGGAATAAAGTCCATGGCAGTGAGGTTGGGATCTGGGGTATGGATGTCAGTGCAGCTGGGGGAATTTTGATACCCGATTTCTGTGTGAACAATATCCCCGCCACCTTGGGAGTTCTTAGGATTTTTAATTTTATGGTAATTTTTTTGGTACTGAACTTTCGGAACTGAGAATTTCTAACTTTTTGTAAGTTTATTTTACAACACTTTGCCTCTCTAAAAACCCATGATAGTACCAATTTTTGCTAAGCAAATGAAATCCAAAGAGGAACTTTCTACTTGTGGAAAAAAAGCAAAAAGTGAAACTCTTGTTCAGCATTGGGTTTTTTGGTGGGTCGTTAAAAAGGCAGAGCAGAGTTGACATTGCCTTGCTCCTTCCTCCCCAGAAGCACACAGAACATCTTAGTGTCAAGTCACTATATCTTTGAGGGGTGTCTGCGCATGCTATAGGTTAGTTATTCCTAGTTTTATGTATAATTTGGTAGGATTTAAGGTTACCTTTTTGGTCTGAGAAGACTTAAGTACCCCTCTCCCAATATTAATTAACGGAAATAACTTCTTTTGCCACGTTGACTTATAATTCGTTCCATAGGAAATCCCTGGTTTCAGATCGAGGGGAAAGCCTGTATCATGATCATGCACTTTGGAGCAGGCTTCTTTTTATTCATTACTCTGAGAAATTAAGAAGTCATCTTGATCTTAAAAGCATGTCCATTATTGCTGCACTGTTTCCTTCTGTTCTTCTATGATCAATCCCACCACTCCGTTGTGTCTGCCTTTTTGAAAGCACCCATTACAGTGATTTCATTGTAGGAAGAGATTTTGATTTATTTAGTTAATAAATACAAGATTTATTCATTCATTTGGGAAGAATCGACATAAGCTATCTGAGCCTCCGCTTATATTTCTTTTATTAAAAGGGTACTGACACCAAGAATTCTTTAAGATTAATGAAAGCATGTGTGGTAAATCTCTGGCATGCTTTCCAAAAACTAAACTCACTGCCATCGTGTTGCTTTTGATTCACTGTGGCCCTACAGGACAAAGTAGAACTGCACCAGGGGGTCTGAGACTATGACTCTCGACGGGAGTTCAAAGTCCCCTCTTTCTCCCAGGAGTTGCTGGTGGTTTGAAGCAGTCACCTAAGCTTGGCATACCTTAGAGACCCACAAATGTCGGTTTTCTTCCCTTTGCCATTTTTCTCTTATTAGCTCCCTTGTTCTTTATCTATGGCGAGCCACACTTTTATATAACAAGGCATTGGATGTGTGCAGTATACTTAGTTGAAAAGCACTTTTACAAAACATTATTGCATTTGATCCTCCAATTCAGACCTCAGAATGAATATTCATAGTCACGCAATTTGAAAATGGACATGTATGAAGATGAAAGACATTGGACACTATATGTGAAATTGTGGAGAAGTCCGGGTTGCAACCATTATATGTGGTGTTCCCCCCAAAGTGGTTTCAAGCCCAGATAAAAGTTCTAAGGTGTGACAGCTCCCAAATGTGTTCCCTATACATATGGCGTACATGGTCACCAGACTATGAAACACACAGCAAACTCATTGCCGCCGTGGTGATCCTGACTGATAGTGACTTTGTCTGACAGAGTAGAACTGCCCCTGTGGATTTCCAAGGCTGCAAATCTTTAGGGAAGCAGACGGTCATGCCTTTCCCAGTGAAGCACATAGGTCAAAACTGCTGTCCTTCTTTTTAGCAACCAAACGCTGAAGTACTGAACCACCAGGGATCCTTATTAGAATATCACCCTAAGACAGAACCACTGGCACAATAACCCCACAACTTACCCAGTTAAAGGAGAGAAGTATACTAAAATATATGAAACCATGCTTTAGATATATTTTTGAACCTTAAAAAAAACACTTCAGTTAACAATAATGTCATTTCACTTCTGAGACCTATTTTAGATAAATTCCCATGAGAAGAGCTGCCACCAAACGATCAGTCCTATCATTTAAAAAGAGTATTATGGCCAGGCATCATCCCCCACAGTTTCAGGCTCCATAGAGTTTAGAAGGAATCTGACTTGCATGGCTAGGAACACTTGCTCATCCAATGCAACGTTTCTCTCCAAGACTCTGCTTGCCCTCAGACAACATTCATTTTGTTCCACTGTTATTTTGCGACTTTACCTGCATTGAGAATAAGTCATCAAGAACCTCCCAGGCTGAACTTGCAGTGCAAAGGTCACCCAGGAATAGTAAAGTGTATGGGTAAGGCAAGATCTTCTTTTATGTTTCATCTTGAATGCTGCTTTTGAAGGAAAAGTCTATAAAAATTATGTGTCTCCATTGGCATACTTGTGAACAGCTTCATTTCTACAAGTTAGAGGGTTATTTCAGAAAATTTTATAAAATCAGGATGAGCCATGATGGGAAAATTCACATTCTAATTGGCAGTAAAGTGTGAACTCGGTCAAAAGCCCACAGCGAGAGCATAAGAGGAAGAGCTGAGTGGCTCATCATAAAACCTGAGAAATAGGATTGACCTAGAGTGGCTTTCATGACCACATGTAAGTTAGCCACATCTTCACACAGTTCCATTTCTTCAAAATACTTCAAAGGGGTGAGAAAATGGGAAGTTATCTAGTATTTCCATTCATCTCACTTTTTATTTTTCCCCTTCTCTGAGCCCATGAGAATTCCAAGAAATTCTCTTTCATGACTGTCAGACATGATGTTCTAAATCTTCATAGCCATAAAGAGCGGCTTTAAAAAATGGCAGCACGTCCTATCAATTTGTAAAGGAGGATAAACTGTTTATTGTTGAACTCTAAGTACTGCATGCTGAGCGAGGTATTCCTGATGGTGACGCATTGAATCCTCCCAACAACCAAAGCAAGACAGGTCCAAATTACATGCAATTCCTTCACAACTGAAAAAGTAAAATTACATTGTATGTCATTTGAATGATCTTTGTTTACCCTAAATTATCAGTCTCACTAAAGACAGATATTCCAGGGGGAGGGACACCTTAATTTTAGTAATTTAAGTTAGATCCATTTTCTGTTAGTACTTGGCCTTTTAGCGTTTTGCCACATTTTCAAGTATTCTCTCTTCCGTCTCTCAAGGTGGTAGAAGCTTCCAAGAAAAGCTTGCCCAACCTACAGGCATTTGGAAAGGAAGCATTGGTCCTTCATGCAGGTGGTTGGTGTCTAACATAGGCCACTGTGTTAACTATGTTAACATACATAGCAATGTATGGCTTGTTTAGTTGAGTTAGCCAACCTCACATGGACTTTAATAGATAATGATATAGCAGGTTTAACTTGCAATAGTCATTGAACTCCGATACCATAAAGCTGATTCCAACTCAGAATGACCCTGGAGAACAAAGCAGTACTGCCTCATAGGACTTTCTAAGTGGTAAATATTTATGAAAGTTTTCATACATCTTTTTCACAGGGATAAGATGATGGATATGAATAAACAACTTTTTGCTTAGCTGATTATTTAACCACTGGAAACCAGGACCCTGTCTTAATTTTAGTAACTACCAATATTGAACCTACCCTAGTATTTGTGACTTTGACTTCACCGTTAAACTATTTTCAATATTTTAATGGCTACTTCACAAGTTATTAGGTTTCCACATTCCCATCCTCTACATCCAAAGCAAGCTTCCTATCACCTACAGATCCCTTAGCATTTACAAGCACAAATCCACCAGGTATCTCTCACCTGCTATCTCTAACCTGCTTTCGCTGTACAATATTGGACTTTACAAGTAGGAATCAAAGACATTGCCTGGCCACCAAGCCACATAGGTTGTTCCCTCTGCTGTTTCTGTCTCATCACACTAATACCTTGTCAGATGCAGCCCTATGCCAATCATGTATTTGTATGTGTCCTGGAATCATCCATCGTACCTATTAATTGGTAAAGTGCCCTAATGTTTCCAGAGTCTGAAAAACTTAGATACTTATCTCTTCTAGTCTACAATCCCTTTTATTAAATTCCGATGGTTTACTTGTCATTTTATCAAATTGTGGTGGCCTGTGATGCTACTGTGATGCTACAGCTACTGTGATGCTGGAAGCAAGGTCATCCAAAGTGAAAAAGTTTCAGCAGTGCTTCCAGACTAAGAACAGACGACAAAGGGGAAAAAATGGTATATCCACTTCTGAGGAATTCACCAGTGAAAATCTTAAGAACAGTTTTGAAACATTGTCAGAGACTGAAAGTTTAATGAACAGAAGTAGAGCATGAACTGCTGTGCTCAGACAATATACAATATATGACTGAGAAAGAGATACCTTCTCCAAGTAGAGTCAAAATAATTGCTTGGATAATTCAAAGAAAATACCCTTTTTAACCATGACAAAAGGCTGCTATACACACACATTTCTCCAGAAATCAAATGGACTACATCTGTATAAAGTGATGATGGAGAATCTCAGCAGCTAAAATGAGTCCAGGGAACAACTGTGGGACAGACCAATTTCTCCTTCAGATTGAAGCTGAAGAAACTAAAGAATGTCCACGCAAGGCAAAATAGGACCTTGAATATATACCATCCAATTTTTGTGAGCATCTCAAGAACAGCTTTGATTCATTAAAAGGACGTGGTGACCTGTTGAATCACATGAAGAATACCATACACGAGGAAAGCAAAAGATAATTAAAGCCAGAAAAGATAGTGGATGTCAGAAGAAACTCTGAAACTTGTTCTTAATAGTAGAGTAACCAAAATGGCAACCATCTTTGGCAGCACTTATGTCTGTGAACAGACTTTTTCCAGAATGGAACATCTGAAATCTCCAACCAGATCTAGACTAACTGATGCACACTTGCATCACGTGTTATGACGAGCAGTGACAAATATGGAACCGGACATTGACCATCTCACTAGCCAAAAACAGGCCCATAGTTCCCATTGAAATACTGCCCCCGAGATCTCTCCTACAATCACTACATAGAGCTAACTAATTCTACGGGACCCAGAAGCTCACATACCACTAGTATCTTCACTACAAAGTCAAATTAACTACAGTTAACAAACCCCAAAACCAAGAAAACAACCCCAAGCAACCACAAATCACTGAAACCTAAAGGAGTACTCTGAAAAAGAGGTCCTGGGACTACCAGAAATAATTTAGGAGAATGATGTTTATGCCACTTCAAGAGATGTGGGAGCACTCATGAGAACAGTGCAAGAAATTGAAACTGCAACATACTTACAATAAAGGGATCCTTGAAAATAAATAATGAGCCGACAGAATTAAGCAAGACAGCAAAAGACCTGAGGGGCAAAATGGAAGAAAAAGAAAATGAATCTGAAAGTTCAAAGACAATCCCTCTACTACAATCAATGAGTGAAGCAACGAGAAAAAAGCAAGAGAATCTGAATAAAGTTTGCAAATGATGTGTGCCATTGTCAGGAGAAATCACCTACATCTTATTGGGATCCCTGAACAAGAAGAAACAAAAAGACAACATAGAAAATAGTATGAGAAGTGAAGACCCTAATGGAACAGCAAGTAGAATAAGGGTTCTTGTGGGTACAGTGGGAGCAGTGTGTGTGTGTGTGTGTGTGTGTGTGTGTGTGTGTGTGTGTGTGTGAAAGGGAGCTGATGTTGGGGTGTTCAGTATAAAGAGAATGTTCTGAAACTATGGTATCAATTGTAAAACACTGCTTGATGTGATTGAATTATGGAATAATGTATCTGTATTAACTCCAAATAAGATATTTTTGAGGGGGAAAATAGTAGAGTAACTAAAGCAAATTGAAATAAAAAAAAGATGAAGTAAAAGAGCTGAAAAGAAAATCTCAGAGCAACAAAGAGAACTATTAAAATTAAATGTGGGGCTGAGCCCCGGTGGCGTAGTGGTTGTGCGTGGGACTGCAGCCCACTGGGACAGAGGTTCAATTCCAGCAGTGGGGCTGGGACTCCTACTCCCACCACCGGAGAGCAGTGATGTCCAAAACATAATAATAATAATAACAATAATAATAATAATAAAATTGAATTAAATTAAATGTGAAAAGACCTAGAGTTAGAAAGCCAAAGAAGAAAAATACACTCAGCATATCATAAACTGAAAGAACTCAAGAAAAAACCCATGCCTTGCAGTGTAGCCTCAATGACTCACACAACTTTCTTCTAGTTCTTAAAATCTTCCTCCCCACTTCCCCCACTATCATGACCCAATTCTACTTTGCAAATCTGGATAGACCAAAAGATGTACACTGGTACAGATAGGAACTGGGAACACACGGAATCCAAGACAGATGATCCCATCAGAACTAGTGGTGAGAGTGGAGATACTGGGAGAGTAAAGGGAAGGTGGGGTAGAAAGGGAGAACCAGTTACAACAAGCTACATATAACATCCTTCCTGAGTGATGGACAAAAGAAAAGTGGTTAAAGGGAGACATCGGACAGTGTAAAATATGATAAAATAATAATAATTTATAAATTACCAAGGGCTCATGGGGGGAAGAGGAGTGGAGAGGGAAGGGAAGGGATAAATGAGGAGTAAACACCAAGGGCTAAAGTAGAGAGCAAGTGTTTTGAGAATGATGAGGGCAACAGATACACAATTTGACCTGACACAATGGATGGATGGATTTTGATAAGAGTTGCACAAGTCCCCAATAAAATGATGATGATGATGATGATGATGATGATGATGATGATGATGATGATGATGATGAAGTCACCAAATGAATGAGATCAAACTTTGGGGCAAAAAAATCATGGATTGTAGCTCCAGGTAGAACTGTACTCACATAGAGTCCTTACAACAAGTGCCTGGAGTGATGGGTTATTGGGAAAATTGATGATGATAGAAGTGCTATCGTCTTACACCCCAGGGATGTACTTCTTTTTTTATATGGGGAGTGGTTTTCCTCTTTGTAGCTTTCTTTCTCTTTCCTCCTTTTTATTTCCTCTCTGTGTGTGTCCGTGTGCTTGTGTGTGTGTGTGTGTTCTGTTTGTTTGGTTGCTGGTTGACATATGGCTGCTATTGGTGCAGTAGTTCTTACAGGATTTTCATTTTGTCACATTGCAACAACCAAAGTAAATCTGAAGCCTACAAATCCCATGGACAAGCAGATGGAGTCTGGGCTCCTACTTAACTCTACAATTACAATTCAATACTTAACCCCAATTCAATTACAGATAGTTCTGATAAGATGGCTCCGCTTGATACTCACCCTAATGAAATGATCACTGAAGATAATGGTGCTACAGCAAAATGTGACTAAGAAAGTAGAAGGGAGTCGGTTATTGTTTAGAATAGTATCTGATATCTTAAAGGCTTGTATTCAAATAAGCAGCCAACAAGGAAGGAGTCAACTAAGTCCACATGGAAGAAACACCTAAGCTTCTGTGAACCAAAGATGACAATTATAAAATTTGAATATTGCACAAAAAAAAGGATCAGAGATAAAATTATGAACACCCAATTTGTGAAGATTATGGAGGACAGAGAGAGTCCAAAATACATCTGCAGAGTACCTAGTCAGACTGAGCCCCTGGCAGATCTCTTTTAGCCAAAAATAAGAGTCTCCAACAGCCTTACTATAAACCAGAGGCTTTTATAATACTGATTATGCTTGATTGCACCCTCTTCTTGGCCAGATGACCTCTGCATATCTGACCTGAATTTGTTCTGGGTTCAAGTTGCTCTTATTTGGTCCATGATAGAAATTACTTCCCTGCATTTTTGAATGTTCATGAGGGTCCTTTCTTTCTTAATCATTATTTGCCTTTTTGGTTTTATATTATTATTTTATACTTTGTACCTTACTTCACCTTGGTTTTTTATTATTTCCGTTGGACTTTCCAGGTTTTGAAGCACAGGAGGAGTGGATGAATAGTGATAATAATTGATACAAGAGTTTATAGGGGATAGATGGATTGGACATGATAGGGAGGGGAAGGGCATTCTGGGAGTAAACAATGAAGACAGGAGCACTAGAAATTATTCTGATTGCTCAACTCATTTTAAAAGCTATTCCACCATAGTGTGTGCGAGGAATGGTCTAACATGATGTGGTAATGATTTTACAATTCTTCTTGATGTGATTGAATGATTGAACTATTGAATTGTGCCATATGTAAGTTATGTGCCCATAAAACTGTTAAAGAATGAGAGTTGACTTATCATTTGATCCATTTTGTTTGTTTAGGTTTTTAAAATTTCCTGTTTTAAAATTTCCATTGAGGCTTTTATCTGCTTCACTTTGTTATTGTTATTGGTTTATGTTTGCTTGTTAGTTTTTATGGTTGTGCGTAGGAAAACTATAAAAAATCCATATAGGATATTTGTAGAGGCACTAACTGGATTAATAATTCTTTAGGGCTATGGCCGAGGAGGCTGAGGCCCATGGAGAGATAATAATGATGAGTACAAAAATAAAAGTGTTCTAAACTTGATTGTGGTGATGACTGTACCACTTTTCTTGATGTGATTGAACTACTGAATTGCATCATACTTGAATTTTATACCATTAAAACTGTTTTGAGGAAAAAAGAAAGGAAAACTTTAATCCTTGAGTTAAAATATTGAAAGATTCTATGGGCCAAATTTTGAATGATGTAGGAAGTATAAAAAGTAAAGATGGAAAGAATACAGATTCACAATACTGAAAAGAAGCAATTGAAATTCAACCATTTCCTTTTTTTTTTTTTTGGCATCACTGCCCTCTGGTGGTCGTGGGAGCTACCCAGTGCTGCTCTTGAGAGCCGCTGCTGGATTTGAACCGCCAAGCCCGCAGGCCGCAGTCCCGCACTCAACCACTTATACCACCGGGGCTCAGTGAAATTCAACCATTTCAAGAGGTAACATATGAACAAGAACCAATGGTACTAAAGGAACAAGTCTAAACTGCATTTAGAGCATTAGCCAAAAGCTAGGCTCCAGGAGTTGAGGGAATATCAATTGGAATTTTTCAACAAGCTGGTGAAGTTTTGGAAGCACACATTCATCGATGCCAAGAAATTTGGAAAAGCACTACTTGCCCAACTGACTGGAAGATATCCATATCTGTACTTCTTCCAAAGAGAGGTGACCCAACAGAATGTACAATTTATAGGAACATGTTATGGATCGCATATGCAAGTAACATTTTGCTGAAGATCATCCAACAGTTTTTGCAGCAGTGTGCTGAAAAGGGATCTAGCTGCCAGAGGTTCAGGCCAGCTTCAGAAGAGGATATGGAATACGGGATGCCACTGCTGATGTCCGACGGAAGCTGGCTGAAAGCTGAGAATACTAAAAGATGTTTACTTCCGCTTCCTTGACTATCCGGAGGCTTTCGATTGCCTGCATTCTAGCTTTGAGAAGAATGGGAGTTTCAGAATCCTTCATTGTCTTCAGGCAGAACTTGCACATGGATCAAGAGGCAGTTATGGGACTAGAACGAGAGAATAGTGCGTGGTCTACAGCCATGCCACCCTGACTGTGTCTCACCTTGTCTGAGAATAACGCATGGTTTAAAAGAAGGAAAGGTGTGCGTCTGGGTGGGATCCTTTTACTGTAATGGTACAATCTGTGTGCTGAACACATATCACAGGCACTGTATGAGAGGAAGAAAATGGGGAATCAGGATTGGAGAAGGGCTTGTCAGCAACCTACAATATGCAGAGAATACACCCTTGCTTGCTGAAAGAAAGGAGGACTTGAAGCACTTGATGATGAAGATCAAGGATAGGAACCTGTAATGAGAACTCAATGTAAAGTGAACTAAAATCTTCACTACTGGACTAATAGGTGACACGATAAACAGGAAAAAAGGAATTTGTCGAGGATTTCATCTTACTTGGATCTGCAATTAATGGTCAAGGAAGCAGCAAGCAAAAGACCAAATTACACATTGATTTTGGTAGATGTGATGCATAACATCTTATTAAGCATTGAAAAGCATGGTGCTATCCTATATTGGCCTACCAAGCCCTAGGGATAATATTCCTGCTCAGAGGAGCCAATGCACACAGAGGACCATAGGGCTGTCTCCACTATAAGACACGACGTCCCTCACTGACCCATAGCACCATGGGGGACAACATTTGAGACAGGAATTGTGCCCGATATAAACCCCCCACACTGAGGCAAAATACGAAGGGTATGCAACAAAATAGCAAGGGAACAGAGCCACAAAGTCCCCAGGGAATACCAAAAATAGACTTCAGGGCCAGGGCTTGGCACCCATCAGACTAAAGGTCAACAAACAGACCTTGAACTATTTATAGACTTCTTTTTTTGTCATTGCTTTCCTTGTTGTTGTTGTTACGATTTTGTTTTCTTTTGCTGCTTTGTTTTGCTCTGTCTTGCTTTTTGTGCGTGTTATTTCTATCTCTCTTGATGGGTGGGCTCGAAAATCTGGAGGAGAAAATGGGACTGACATTTCTGAAGGGACATGGGAGAGGGGAAGGCAGGGGAAAGGAAGTGGGTGGATTTAAAAACATTATCCTCCTAAGTAAATGTGACAATTCTTAATATCCTAACCAATGAGAGCAAGGAGGCTCAGAGAAATTAACATTTGCCTATGGTCACACAGATGGGATTTAAGCACATATACAGATAATTTTTAACTGCCATAATCAAGTCGTCAAAAGTATGTACAATAAATATACATATATATATATATTTAAATCACTTTATTGGGGGTTCATACAAGTCTTATCACAATACATACCTCAATTGAATCAGGCATGTTTGTTCATATGATGCCCTCATTTTTTTCTAGACATTTACTTTCTATTGAGCCCTTGGTATCAGTTCTTTCTTCTTCTTCCCCCTCCCCACTTCCCTTATGACCCCCTGATAGATTGTGAATTGTTATTATTTTCATCTCTAACACTGACCAATGTTTTCTGTTGTTCTTCCTCCTGTAGTGGGGTGTATGGCTATGTGTATCATTGCGATGTGTTCCCCCTTTCTCCCTTCCCCTCCCCCTCTTCTGCCTACCCTTCTGGTGTCACAAGTCCCACTCCTGTTCCTGGATTCTGTGTGTCATGAGCTCCCATCCCTTTCTATACCTGTGTACATGTTCTGGTCTAGTCTGAATTGAGAAGCAGCCCTGGGGGCATGGTAGTGGTGGGTGAGGAAGCCTCAAGGAACCAGAGAAATATAGTGTGCTTCATTGATGCTTTACAGCATACACCCAGCTGACTCATCCCTTCCCTGTGGGCCGTCTATGAAGAGATTGTTCCACTGTCTACAGATGGGCTTTGAATCTCCACTCCAGCCCCCTCTTTCTCAATGATGTGCTTTTGCTTGTTATGTGTCTGCT